>JAKSZP010018581.1:0-147354 GCA_022478985.1 Massospora cicadina | reverse complement strand
TGCCTCAACATAAAAACGGATCATATGAAGGTCAGGTGACACCTACTTGAAGTGACAATTGAGGCAGATATTAAGGATAGCCCTAAAAAGAGTAAGAATCAAGAAGCTGCCAAATGATCAACTTATGTGAACTATAGTTTTATCTGACTTAGTTTCTACTCACCATTTTTGCCCTATCAAACAATATTATACAAAGGCATCAAATCATCCAGAATGCATCGCCTGACCTAGAGCTTCCCTTCCAAATGTCACCCCCCTTGAAATTAATAATCCTTTTCCTTTTGGTGTTTATATTGTTAATTACAACATTTAAAACCAAAAACTTTCTTTCCACTCAAATAAATTTTGAGTGATTTTAGAAAAAAGTCACTTTTCCACCACAGCCTCAATGCACCAATCTCCAAATTTATGTCCTCATATCCACCACATGCTGCCCCAGTATGGGGCAGTGGTTCTCCACCTGCTAGCGCTTACTGACCAGAAGGCAAACGTGTGTGGACTGGCTCATCCAGTCCACCAAATAATCTGGCTGTTATGTCCCTCCAAGGGACTTAGCACTCCACCTCGCATGAGCCCACCCACCCACCCCACCCCCTAACCCTACCCCAATCCAATATACGTTTTTGCGTTCACGTCAAATATGGACATCTCTTCTCGTACGCCAACAAATAAATAATTTGTGCTAGCAACGGCCACCTTTGTGCCAGCAGGGTTTATCAACCTCCTCCCTTACAAGGGCTATTTGATATTGGATTCCCCACCAAAGAAGACGCAGCCGCTGCAGCAGCTAAGCCTTTAATTTATAAAAATACCCCTATTACCAGCACCCAAACACGCCTCCCAGATGATACCACACTTGTGGTAACCTTTGTTACCTCCCCTCACACCTTCCCCTTCAAACACTTTATGATGAGTTGATGTCAGGGTTGTCACATATGGTGAAACCCTATCCTCCAATTCATTGTCCCAAGTGGTGCTGAACGCCTTGCAGCACGTCGGGCAATGGCCACCATTACACCCCAAAATCTAAACATGGCCCAGTATACTTCACCACGTGCCTATATCTCATCTGCACCCAACCATTTCTTTTGTGCCTGCGCTGACAATGGTCGCACAATTCGCCCCCTATGCTATGAATTGGACCACACAAAAAGGTATGTCAATATAACTCACGCCCTGGGAACATGGCTAACACCACCCATAAGGCGACAACAACAGTGTTCAAGTGGGGATTTAGGCTGCCCCCACCCCACAGGCTATGTACTTGAATCAGAAGCAAAATCTAGCACCTCAAACCCAAGCCGGCCAATGCACACCTATGACAACCAATTGGGTGCATGCTTGGACCACTGTTCAATCCAGAAGATCTCTTTCCCCAAAACCTACCAAACCAAAATCACCTACCAACATATTTTCCTGAATCAACCAGAATCCCTGGAAACTATTGGAGGAAGTGACTGAGTCAGGGAAATGGTCCCACCTCCGAGTTATCCAATTTATTTAACACCTTATCTGAATTCAGACTTTTATACCCCATCCCCAACCAACTGATATGTCCCTAAACCCAAATTTTTTTCCAAAGTGACCACAACCTTGCCGTCGTCATGGTGGCCACACCTGATAATCCCGTTTTTGCATAATGTGTGCAAAATCTGTCGCAGAATTTAAAAAAGGGCTGCACCCCCTTGTTCCTCTCCAATTTTCCTCCTACCGCAATAAAGGAAATCCAACGCCTCCACAAAACTTCCACCACCGCTGTAAAACATGTCATTACTCTTGCAGAATTTTCCCCATCCACATGCACCACAAGAGCCAATACTGTGAAATTCTTATAGCTTCTTGACGCCTGCATCCAGGCCAAATAACACGTTGCTGAACTCATAGAGGCTTTAATCCAGGCCCAAATTGATGATCTCAACAACTATCTACTCCACCTCAAACCTCATCCTGCGGATGCCCCAACCCCCTTACTCTCAGCACTATTCTGCCTCTACAATGCTGAGTCTTATGATGACCCAACCAAACCCCCTCCCCCTCTGCCATGATGGTTAAGCAGCTCCCCGCTATGCCACCTGGTAGGTAATTCTCTCATTTCTTTTTATGTCTTTCTGCCTTAAAAGGGTGGTTGATTCATTTTTTATTTTTAGCTGGTTTAGTTTTGGAGTTTCAGTTTAAGTTTGTCTGTCCCCTGGTCAGCTTGCCTCGGATAAATAAAACACAATGTATAAAACCCCCTTTTTTCTACTATAATAAAGTTACATCATTGATTCTATATCTCGTTTTGGTACTTGACTTCAATAAGTCCATTTCGCCATACTTACCATAGGACAGATACTCTAGCTGATGAGACATAAGCGGTTACTTAGCACCCTTTTAAACAAGAAGTATACTTATCATGCGGCATAGTCAATATTAAGTATTGACTATTGGGCTTCTTGGGCATAGCAACACTCATATTGAAAATGGAAGCCCTACAGACTGGTGCTCACTACAGAGTGATCATCTGATGCTTTATAATACCTTCAACTTATTTATTGCACCATGGAAGATAACCTGATTGAAAATGTCACCCTCTGGGTGCACAATGGAAACAGCGAATTAGATTATCAAAAGGGAAGTCCACCCATTGTCACGTTTGAAGAAGTTCAAGAAAATCTATGGAGATTCCCAAATCTCATCGTTTTACTTGGATCTCCTATGAAGAGTTAAAGAGTTTTTTGTGGAGTCATTAACTCAGGGGAAAGAGGCAACTTTGAAAGGACATTCAATATGGATAGAGATCTCATGAACCTGTATAATTCCAGTTCTCTCCCAGAGAGTTATAGGTCAAGTGTAAATCTCTATTGCTAGGATTTTGTAATCTGAACATCCAGTGCTTTATCATATTTTGAATTTACTAGGAGTACATAATGATGAACTCCACCATCATATCAATACCCAAGGGCTTTATGAATGACCTGTAAGCAGGTATATAATTTAGCATAACAACGTATAGGAGACATCCGCCATTTGATTGAAGAGAACATTCCTACATGATTCATCTCTATAATCAAATGGGGACTATTGATTCCAGTTATATCAAATATGTAGGGAAAGCTTTGAAGCTCCTCCAAAAAGAAATTGTGGAATCAAATGAAAATGCCAATTAATTACTTGATGCCTTTGGCGAAGAACTCTGACGGCAAGATAGTGAAGCTTATGGTGAGATGGTAGCACAATCTTCCACTAGCCATCACCAGGAGGAAGATCAGATCTCCATCATTAGAGCCCATTTAGAGCAAGCCCTATGAAACTCTGCTGAGTTAAAGCCCCATCAAACCTCTGAGACTTCATCAATGTCACAAATTAACATTTCTTGAGTAGCCCATATTGAACAGGATCTAGTGAAACATGCGTTTCAGGCATCTACTCTTTCTATTACCAAGTGACTCTACAGATTGAAGAGCGACTTGAGAGGCAAATTTCCCATTTAGAGGACATTAACTAAGTTTACTATCATCTCAATGAAGCTGAGAAACGCTGGAACACTCTTACAGAAGAGTTAAAGACCAAGACTGGAAAGCCTCCTCAGAGCACTGAATGCAAAGAGATGAAGGAGGACTTGTATCAGCGCATTGAAGAGCTGGAGGATGAGAGCAAGCTTTTGCAAACATACCACTCATACACTCAACAACAAATCCACAATTTGGATATCCGCTTTAAGAACCTGGAGAACAATAAAATCATTTCCTGATAGAAGAATCAACTTTCTGGATGTTGCGCTAAGAATTGACCTGGAGTAGATGGATCAACATCTCAATCCTCTACAAGACCATATACATAAACTCAAATATCAGGTTTAACAGAGTGACGTCAGAAGTGAAATTACCAAACTCCAAAGCTCCCAGAGTACACGAATTTACTGGATTTTTGCTACCAACTTTAGGCTTACGTTCAAGGTCAAGTTCAACCTGGTTAAGGGATTATCGCTATCATCATCTATGTTTATGAAGCCACTATGAAAGGTGCAACTAATCATCAAAAGGTTAAGCATACTTTATCTTGTTTAGCCATATGGCTTAAGTGGTTATGGTACCTCATATAGACGACCTGCATATATAGAGAGTAGTGAAAGAGACGCTCCTCTATATTTGGATCTAAGAAGAGCCAAGTATGAAAAAAAACAAGACTTTATGAGAATTGCGGTATGCTGAAATGAAACACTTACCAAAATTTCTGACAACTTTTATATAGAGGCCCAAACGCTGTTGACCTCAAATATGTTGACTCTAGACAATGCCATAGCCACTATCATTTCTGGTTTAGAAAGTAACCCTAATCTAGCCATGAACGTCAGATCCGTCAAATAAAACTTCAACTCTGTCTTAGACATTAAGGAAGCCCTGACAAAGTAGTTGACTACAAAAGCGGGAAACCTCCCAAAAGGCCTCCACAAAACCAAGAGTATATACCATAAAGGAAGTAAAGCTAAGAAGGAGGAAAAGCTGATATTAAACTACTTAAAGGAGAATAACCATATTGTATAGGTGCTTCAAGAAGAACCCTACCCTTGCTGATCAGGGAAAAGGAAGGTCAGCTTAGGGTCAGGTACCTCTAAAGCCTACTAACCAAATTACCTGAAAATGAAACATTGCCAATTGCTCATCTCGCCTACATTGAAAATGAACCCAATGACTGCTCTGAAGGGGGTCATGAGGTCACAGATTATTACGTTTTTAGGTTCACCTGCAAAGTTCGCCATCCATGGCAATTTGAATGTCAAAAAATTGACGACGCTCATGTTCCCAAAGGCACTTACCTCACTCAGGTTATTGCACGTCCCAGAATAATTGATACAGCCAGAGATGCTGATCAGTACCTTCCATGTTGAACTGACCCATCTCAAGTGTTCACAGTTTCCTGGAGATTAATAAGAAGTATCTCAATACAGCCTGGAAACTTAATGCAACGCTTTGCCTTGAGGAGGTGTACGCCCTTCCTCTGAAGTTTAGAGGAACCATTACCAAAGTGGAAGTGGTAATTTAAAAGGTCTGAGCTATGGCTACCTTGAATATGGGATTACCTATCAATGTTTTGTCATCCCAACTTATCAAAAAATTAAGCTCTTATCTGACCCTAAATACACTCAAGAGTATATTACCGCCAGCCCAAGCAACACCAAGGCGATAGGTGCATACTAATCTCTGCCAATCCGAGTTTGCAAGTTAGTATTTTCAGCTCCCAAAGTTGCCCTTGACAACAGTCAATATGATATTCTTATCAGGATGCAATTTAAGATCATTATGAGGAAGTTAATAATCTAAAAAAGGATAATACTACTACTCAACTATAATGTTCCCCTTGCCTTGGATGATAAATACTACAGCAAGAAGGTTTACCTTGTCTGGTCAAGTACCCTGTTTCCACTTTACCTTTGCGATTTTATACCTCTAAAAGAAACACAAAAAAGCTACTAAATCAGTAGAAACAGAAGAGGACATACCATTTTATGCCACTGAGGTGGTGAAAATCAAGCCAGGAGAACAAAGACTGGTTTCCACCAACTTAACCCTGAAGGTATCCCCAAACTGCTTGCTACATGTCATTAATGTTGATAGAGTAAGTATTTTTGAACCAAGAGTTCCTATATGAGTTCTTAATCCAGCTTATCAACAGCATATTAAGATACTAGTTGGGAATCTAACCAACAAAGATATCTGAGTCAAAAAGCATCAAGAAATGGGAAAAGGGCAATAAATTCCCATTGGTGAAATTGACAAAACACTTTATTGGTACTCAACTAGATTTTTGCCTACCCGCTCACATTTTGATATGCTTTCCATCAAGTCCAAATATCAGATAATTACATCAGTTAGAACTTGAGTAAGTGCACTCATTAATTGCAAAATATCTGTATGTTACTCCACTTTAGATGTAGATTATGGGCACATGAAAGACTAGACACATAATATCAAAGTTGGAGATTCAACCACTATTATATTGAAGCCATATAAGCCCAGATGAGGCCACTTTGGTGGTCCAGATTTTCCAGGTTGCCATCTTATCTATCCTGAAGAGCCTCTTCCATGAACAACGAATAGTTTGGCCGTTTACAGCGCAGACCCTATGCTACAGATCATGGTTCCCAATGAGGAGATCGTTGCAAAGGCGCAAGACCCTTCTAAACGATCTTCTCATTGCATTGCAATACCCACTCGCAATTCCCCCCCTCCGCACCATGATCAGATATGTACCTGATCATAAATTTTGGGCATTCATCAAGAACAGCTATATGAGTTGCCCCTTGTGCTACAAACTTGAAAATTTGAAGCACAAATATCCCACTGTTTCCACTTCTGCTGCTTCTGCCGCTCCCCCTCTAGCTTTGCCCTGGCTGCCACCTTGCCTCAATTCTTGAGCAGGGCTCAATCCTCCCACCCCTAACCTCAGGAAATATGCACTGCTTCCAAAATGGCGCCCAATTAAAAGTTTAATTTTTTAAAAATTTGACCAGTTTGCAGAATTCTGAGTTAATGACTGAATCAGTTTTAGCTGAGCAGCCATGGTCAACAGTATGCAACCAATCAGCTCCTGTCACAGCTTACATTCCTGTGGCTGTCCCAAAATTGGATGAGCTAAATCCAATTGAGTGTCTCAAATGGAATGATGATAGTGAACGGCCATCAATGTCAAGCCAGATTATTCTTTGGAGGAATTTTCAATTGATCCTCCTGATTCGCTCTCTCACCATTTTTGCTCCAAACCCATTTACCCTAACTACAAAAATATACTTAGGATGGCAGTGGATGCCGCAGCTGCTCCTGCCACCACCCTACTCTGCCAGCATCTTCATGGGGTGATGGAACCCCTCGTTGAGAGTATTCCTATCCCAAATTTACCTCATGACTTTGATGAAAATGCAAAATATGAAATTGATGAGCTCGCTTTTGGTGTGAGACATGCTTGCATCAAAGTGGCAAAAACTTCTCTTTTTGACCCCCGATTATCTCCAAACCCACTAGCACATCAAGTCGTTCACTTGTGTGCCTGCTCACATCACTTTTCGCTGAGCATAAAATTGCTCAATATGTTGAGGCAATGGACACCGCTGGCCTTATTAATAATAAAACCCACAATTATAACTCCTTATGCCACATGTTGCTGATGCTCCTACCCTGATGTCTGCCATGGTCCACCAGCTAAAGAGGGCGCTGGACAAAAGTTTTAAATCTTCCTAAACTTCTGATATGGCTTCCTAGGCTGTTAGATGAGGTGATATATTGGGAATTTTTTAATTTAAAATAGTACCTTTATTTTGTCTAAATTGAAAATAAAGATGCGTGGTGGCTCCCCCTTTTGGTTTGGGCACCACAAGTGCTATAAAAATTAGATTGAAGCCATATAGGAAGCTGGAGGTAGAAGAACACATGAAGACCAAGATCAAGCACTAATGGATGCCAGCTTACTTGTGCCCTCAAAAAGTTCATGTTCATCATTTTATTGCTACGCATAAAGAAGAACTGCGCTCATAGAATAGTGATGGATTGCATGAAGCTAAACAGCCTCATTAAGAAAGACAGGTAGCCAATTTCAGGGATTTAGTTGCCCTGGCACGACTCTCTGGATCAAATTTCTTCTCTATGATGGACCTTTACAGCGGTTATTGCCAGATGGATCTTTCGTCTGAAGGCCAATGAAAATTCGCGTTAATTTTCATGGAAAGACTATTCCGCCACCATGGCTCCCTCAGGTATATGCAACGCTCCCGACTCATTTCAATGGGTGGTGGATCACATCATTCAAGATCTTAAACTCAGCTATGTGATAGTTTACCTAGATGACATAAAAGCGTTTTCAAAATCTTCACCAATCATCTAGACCACCTCAAGTCAGTGTTCCAACGACTGTAAGAAAATCATATTAAATTAAACTAGTGAAGTATACCTTTTTTCCAGCAGGACTTAAGATTCTAGGTCATGTCATATTGCAGGAAGGGTTTAAACATTGTATGATAAGGTTAAAGCAATTTCCAAGATTCTTGAACTTAAGAGCCTTCAAAAAATACAGTTATTCTTAGGATTGATGGGATATACCATCAATTTATCCCTAACTTCTCTCAACTCACCAAAGCTCTTGTATAACTGCTTTCCAAAAATACTCCTCTTATATGGGGAGTAGAATAACGTTCTGCATTCGAGTCAATAAAGAGCTTGTTGAATAGACGACCAATCTTATGACATCTGGACTATGGGAAACCCTTAATTTTGTTCACTGAAGCTTCAAATTAGCCATAGGCGCCATCCTTTCTCAACTAGACGAGAACAGCATTGACCAACGGTGTCATATTATAGCAAATTGCTTCCACAAGATGAGCTAAAATATAGCATCATGGAAAAGAGTGAATAGCTGTTCTCCTGGTGGTGAAACATTTCTGGCCCTTCTTTTACAGTATAGACTTTACATTTGTGACAGACCACGCTTTCCTAAAGTGGCTAAAAATATGAAAGATACGTTAGGAAGACGAGCTAGATGGGCTCTTAAGCTTCATCACTACAACATGAATTTGTCCACTGATCTGGAACAAAACAAATGAACGTAGATGGACTGACTTGAATGCCCCTTCTATATTTATTAATAGAGAAGCTGAATGGTTACATGACCTTCTCAAGAAGCCATACTCTTTGGAGGACGAAGATGAACCAGTTCAGAAAATTCGAAAATGACATGCTTGAAATACCATGGTTCTAGACTGATTACTTTACAAAAATTCAAAGATTGACTGACTAACTTACTTTGACCTTCTGAACGTGTAACATTTATAATGGAAGCACACAATGCTTTAGGGCATGTAGGAGCCAGAAAAAACTTGTGAATGGATCCAAGATTGCAACTATTGGGAAGGAAGACTGGACTCTGTAGTGGAAATCTTAGGCTCTTTATCACTTGTAAAGAGCAGACGTCGCATAGAGCCAAATACAAGTTTTAGCCCATGACCCCTCAGCAGCCATTTCATACCATCAGTCTAGACGTCATAGGTCCACTATCTGAATCCACAGGAGGAAATTGATACATCCTAGTAGGGATCTATCCTTTCACAAAGTAGGTCAAAGCAATTGCCATTCCCATGATGAATGTTAAAGTTGCTACAATTTTTTGTATCAAAGCATATTCACTAAGAACGGCTGCCCACAGGCTCTACTTTTGATAATGGGAAGAACTTTACATCAAGAGTTGTAAGGATCTTAGCTATGAGCATGGGAACTCAACAACTAATCTCAGCGCCTTACAACTCATCTTTAATGTATATGTGGAAAGAGTAACGAGAGATTGGTCTCATACTACGCAAGATAACCAATACCAATCCTTTATAATGAAACAATATCTCTTTATTGTGTTGTTGGCTTATCAGATAAGTTTACATCTATTTATCAAAAAATTTTCCTCCAAGACCTTATATGAAAAAGAACCTGGAATCCTACCTTTATTAGCTCATGAAGATACCAGTGATAACAACAAAGAGCCTGTGAAAGCGCTAAGAAGATTAGCCTAGAGATAATGGAACTTCAATCAGAGGAAATGATGAATCTATCCAAGATGGTTAAAAGGGAAGGTCAAACAGCAAATGCCACTTGCCAACCTTTTCCTGAATTTTAGATTTTGGACCTATTATGTCATGGGTACATGACATAATAGTGGGTATTAACCCCAAAGTTAAGGCTGGGCGCTTGGAGGCCCAAAAGGTGAAGCTGCAGTGCCTCCCAGACCTGAAGCACACCCTATACCAGCGCTGGGTAAGGGCAAAATATGCCCAGGTTGGTCCTAGTGGGGTTCCGAGTGCCCAGCCCCTGACAATGGCCAAGCATTAAAACGAATTATCTACCAAATAAAGGAGGATGGTTCATTTCGCTTAGTTGAGGAATGAGGGTTCAAAACCCCATTCCACCTACGAAATATTGCGCTCAGGTTGAATCCAACTTCTATCAAAAACTTGAGTGAAAACAGTTTCAACCTATTTTATTAACTCAGATGGCAGTATCGCCCTATTGGTGAGCTGCTGCTTGGGCCCACTGTGGCATAACTCCAATTTCCCCATCTGAGCTAAAATACATTTTCCCCAAAACAACATTCCTTGTTGGTCAACTCCTAAAACAAACCTTTACCCCGTTTTATGCTATTTTGAATTTTATATGATGTTCTGAACACTCCTGTGCGCGAACCTCTTTGAGGAGGTCTCGCGTTCCATTACCCTTGCCATTGAAAGGACCTTGCTGCTCTCACCTCGTGCACCATTTGTTCGCCCATGTTCCCTCCAACCTGGGTCATTTATTACCTATCAATATGTGCACTGCATCATTTTTACTGGTGCTTTTCTTATAATATTCACAATTTTATGCCTAAGCGATTATGGCTCCAGCACACTCTGCTAGGCTCTAATCACTCTGATCCTAATGGCTAGTTCCCTGGCATTGGTCTGGTGCACCACGCACTGCCACGCTGGGAACAGGAGAGCTATAGACACTTTCCTTACATTAGTTGACTAACCCTTTTTTCTTATGTGCACAAACTATTTCCGTGTGGAACTTTTCCAGAGTGGAAACAGTGGCCGTCAGTTATGGGCCCCAGCTGTCATTAGCTGCACCACTGTTTCCTCTTTTTCCCAAATGTTGGAACAACTTGGTGTTATTATGGTTGCCTCCAACTGGAGAGTATCCACCCCTCATGTTTGTACCTGGTAAGTTCATATGTTTTGATGTCCAAAAGTCATGATTCCCTGACTTTCCACCAAAACTATTAAATTTCATTCCAATAAACAAATTTTCCATTGCCACCACATTCAGATGATGCCGGTGGAATCGATGAAGATGGGCCTAGTGGTGATGGCCTTGGATAACATTGGGCATTCCATCACAGTTTCAGGGATAGGGTCATTCATGTCTAAAAACGCGTTTTATAACGAAACCCTGAACTCTATCTCTGAACCGTTTATTTGTTCATATGGCCTGGATGAGGACCCTATCCCGGTGTATCAGATTACCCCTAAGAACCCACAGTTGACCTCTATCATGATCCGGTGCACTCAGGAGGTGGAGAAGGAACTTCGTTTTAGATATGACAAAGTATATGCACCTGCAGAAGGCATGGTGGGGTATGTGGCCTCAGTATTAAGAGTGGCCAAATATCCCACTCCCTTTTTTGATTCCAAAACCCATTCTGTTGGCAGGCTTGAACCAGATGAAGAAATGGTTGGTGATGTTGTCATTGTCTTCCATAAACAAAGACCATTCCGGGTATTTTCTATTGACTTCCACCCTTTTCTTCACCTTTTAGGGAAGCTCACCACTACTATATTGATGGATAATGGCGCATCTGGAAACTATATGGACCAGTACTTAGCCGACTACCCTGGGCTGAGTTACTTGCCAGGTGATGTGGTTAGAGGAGGGGCGTCCCAAGGTGTTCCCACTCTGAAGATCATTGGAACAGTGGATTATCAGGTTGGCAAGTACCACTTGTCTGATCACTTCAGTGCGACCAAAAATCTCCTGTTCGCTATCATTTTGGGTGTGGAGTGGTGGCGGAAGTCTGAACGTAAGAGCTAACCTGAAGGAGAATACCTTGTCTATCACCATGAAGAATGGCCGCAAATTTGTTGCGTCAATATCTGAAGAAAACGCCCTAGGCAACTTGCCCCATTGGCCCCCCCATATCCCTTGTGTCCTTGCCTCAATGCAGAAGCCCTCAGTGGAAATTCCTATACCTTCTTGCTTGGAGGGTTTGGAATCCTCTTTTGATGCAGCATCTGCCAGCGCACTCCCTGAGCACTCTGAGTTTAATTGTGACTTCAAGCTCATGGTGGATCTGGTGCGTATCTCTTCTCCTATTTACCCTTTAACTGTCTGGGAGGAAGAGGCGTTGGATGTGTGGGTAAAAGAACAGTTAGCCAAGGGTGCGATTTTCAGTGTACCTCACCTGTATGCTCCCCCTACTCTTCGTGGAGAATTCTGATGGTACCTTACACCCTTGCATAGACTATAGTAACCTTAACAACATTAATGTACTAGACCTCCATCCCATCCCTTTGGATTCGCAGATTGCACGCTATGTGGAGAAGGCGAAGGTCTTCTCCAAGTTGGATTGCCTCAACGCGTTCAATCAGATCCAGATTAAAAATGGACAAGAGTGTTTGACCTCGTTCTGTACCAGAAAAGGAATCTTCCAGTTTCAGGTCATACCCTTTGGGCTTAAGAATGCCCCTGCTATCTTTCAACGCCGCATTGATACAGCGTTGGGGACCTGTTAGGGGTATGCGCGGTCGCCTACATGGATGATATCTTGGTGTAATCCCCTGATCAGGAGTCCCATGCAGTTCACCTTTGGCAAGTGGTGGAGCGGTTAAAGGCAGCCAGACTTACGTTTAAAATATCAAAGTGAGTTCTTTAGGTCCCAGGTCACGTTTCTGGGCAACGTCGTGTTCGACCAAGGACACAGGATAACTCCAGACAAGGAGAAGGCGATTCATGAGTGGCCTACCCCTGCCTCAGTTGAGGAATTAAGGAGCTTTTTGGGGACATGTACGTTCCTCAAGAAGTTCACTCCTAATCTGTCTGAGGTGGCAGCTCCTCTATACAAGGCTAGAGGTGCCAAGGTGCTTCAGTGGTCCCCATTTTGGAGGATGCTTTCCAAGCAGTGAAATGCACCCTGTTATCCATGACTGTTCTTCCCCATGTTGACCCTTCTAAGGAGTTCTTGTGTTGACGGATGCCTCCAACTTTGTCATAGCGGCCGCCTTGTTACAAGTAGGCGAAGATGGGATAGAGCATCCAATGGGATATTTTTTTAGGAAGATGTCTCTGCCTGAGTTGAATTACGCCGTTTACGATAAGGAGTTACTGCAGTGGTGGAGGCACTGACATATTGGCGTCACCACTTGCATGGCTCATCCCAACCTTTCCAGTACTTACAGACCACCGTACCTTGCTGTACTACTGCGCTCCTCATGTCTTAACCCCACGGCAGACCTGTTGGCATGAGACCCTTGCCCAATTTGTATTCATTTATGAGTTCACTAAGGGCAAGGATAATGGTTTGGCAGATGCTTTGAGCTGCAACCCTGCTTTAGCGCCTGATCCCAAGGAGGTGGAAGTTCACAACACTCAGGTAATGATTCCTCCAAGTAAACTTTTGCTTCACTGACCCTCTCCTCTGGCCAACGGGCCCGCGCTTGCACCTCTGGAAAACGCAGAGGAATATAGTATGTTCAGGAAGGTAGTCCTTTCTCAGCCGCTGGCAGCAAAATATACTATGTTACTTGTGAAGTGCGAGTTGAACCAAGAGGATCTCTCCAGGGACTATCACATGAATGATGAGATGGTGTGGTTCCAGGGGCGCCTATGGGTTCCTGCTGGACTACTTCGCCTAGAAATCATCCGGGACCATCATGATGGACTCACCATTGGTCATCCTGGGAAATAAAAGACATTAGAGTTAATCTGGCGCATATACAATTGGAAGGGCTTGCCTGATCAGGTGGGGCAATACTGTAAGGAAAAGTTTGGTCTGCAACCAAATGAAGCAAAATCGTCAACTTCAAGCGGGGTTGTTGGTACCTGTCCAGAAAGCTTAAGGGCCCTGGACTTCCCTATTGGTGGACTTTATTGTAGAACTACTTGTCTCAAATGGTTACAATGCCATCATGGTGGTGGTGGACCGGTTTACAAAGTTCACCCACTTCATTCCATGCAGAACTACAATAACCGCGGCTGAAATGGCCAGGCTTTTGGCCATGATTGTGTTTTGCGCTCCATGGAGTTCTCCAAGAGAATATCAGTGACAGGGGACCCCAGTTTACCTCTGTCTTTTGGGAAGAGTTGTGTAAGACTCTCCAGATTCGCCCTTGCCGTTCAACTGCCTATCACCCACAATCAGATGGACAGACTGAACGAGTGAACCAGTGCTTGGAGCAGTTCCTGCGGTGTTACACCACCGCAGACCATTCTGATTGGGCTTCTCACCTACCAATGGCCCAGTTTAGCTACAATAATTCCTTGCACTCCTCGATTGGTTGTTCCCCATTTTTCGCCAGCCATGGCTTTAATCCCGCCTTTAACATGGAGCCCAGCTGTGGGTCGAAGGTTGAAGCGGTGGTGGACTTTGCCAAGACAATCAAGAAGGTCCACCAGGGGTTTCCACAAGCTTGAGGCGGCAATGCAGGTGTATAAGGAGAACGCTGATGGGAAGCGCCGAGTAGGTCCTGCATACAAGGAAGGGGATCTCGTGATGCTTGATGCTCATAACATTCCTATCAAGCAGCCTTGCAAGAAGTTGGGCCCTAAGAGGATTGGACCTTACCGCGTTGTTAAAAAGGTGGGCCATGCTTCATACCAGCTAAATCTTTCCCTTCATTTTGGATCTTCTTGGTGTTTCATGAGAGCAAACTCACGTTGTTTGAGGGCCCCCACCAGAGAATCCCAAGGCCTATCTCGTGGATGGGGCGCCTGAGTGGGAGGTGGAAGAGAGTATGGTGCCTCCCGCCGCGTAAAAGAAGACTAGAGTACCTGGTATCCTGGAAGGGTTGACGCTGCAAAGAACAGTTGGGTTTCAGCGCACGACTGTGTGTATGCCCAATATCTGATTGAAGCCTTCCACTAGCGTTTCCCCCTAGGTTGCTGGATCCCCATCTAAACCGTCCATCGCTGCCATGAATTTGGCCCCTGCCCACAATAACTTTTCCCTGGCGCAAGCCCCTGGAGGGGGGTTGAGCCCTGTCAGGAGGAGAGGGTACATCATGTACCCATGACATAATAGTGGGGATCAACCCCCAAAAATAAGGATGGGCGCTTGAGGCCCAAAAGGTGAAGATGCAGGGCCTCCAAGACCTGAAGCACACTCTAGACCAGCGCTGGGTAAGGACAAAATATTCCCAGGTTGATCCTAGTGGGGTGCTGAGTGCCCAGCCCCTGACAATGGGCCAAGCATTAAAAGAACTATCTACAAAATAAAGGCGGATGGTTCATTTCGCTTAGTTGAGGAATGAGGGTTCAAAACCCCATTCCACCTACGAAATAATGCGCCTCAGGTTGAATCTAACTTCTATCAAAAACTTGAGTGAAAACAGTTTCAGCCTATTTTACTAACTTGAATGGCAGTATCACCCTATTGGTGAGCTGCTGCTTGGGCCCACTGCACCATAACCCCAATTTTCCCGTCCAAGTCTAAATACGTTTTTCCCTGACAAACATTCCTTGCTGGTCGACTCCCAGAAGAAACCTTTACCCCATTTTATGCTATTTTGAATTTTATATGATGTTCTGAATGCTCCTGTGTGCAAACCTCTTTGAGGAGGTCTCGCGTTCCATTACCCTTGCCATTGAAAGGACCTTGCAGCTCTCACCTCATGCACCATTTGTTCACCCATGTCCCTCCAACCTGGGTCATTTATCCTCTATTGATATGTGCACCGCATCATTTTTACTAGTGCTTTTCATAATAATATTCACAATTTTATTCCTAAGCGGTTATGGCTCCAGCACCCTCTGCTAGGCTCTAATCACTCTGGTCCTAACAGCTAGTTCCCTGCCGTTGGTCTGGTGCACCACACTGCCATGATGGAAACGGGAGAGTTATAGACACTCTCCTTTACATATTCCTATATTTTCACAAATAAATTTAACCTGAGGAGGAGATTTAGATTACATCTGGGATGGGCCATATTCTACACTTACTAAGTTGTAAACAAATACTCAATCAAGCCTTTATAAACTGGAGTAACAAATAAACCACATCCATAGCCAATTCTTGCATCAGTACTCACCTTCAGTATCAATTAAGGGGGAGTTGTCATATATTCTGATTTTGGATATGATGAGAAAAATTTTAACCTTTTGACTCCCTTAGCTTAATCAACACCTAAGCCTAAGAAGGGGTTAAATCTTTTATCTTAATAACTTACATGGGAAAATTTCTTAGTCAGCACAGCTTTATTTGTTTTTAAATACTCTGATGGACCAGACCAAGCAAAAAATTCTCTGAGATGAATTCCTGCCTCATCAAAGTAATGGATCTTCTGAAGGTTTGGTGAAACCTACTTAAGTGGCACTTGAGGCGGAAAATAAGATGGACCAAAAAAGGGTAAGAACAAAGAAGTTGCCAAATAATCAACTTACATGACCCCCGACTCATCAGACTTGTGTATTCTAATCACCTTTTTGGCTTGTCAAAAATATGATACAAAGGCATTATACCATCCATAATGTATCGCCTGATTTAGAGCCCTCATTCCAGATGTCATCCCATCAAAATTAATAATCTTTTTGGTTTTGGGTTTATATTGATAATTGTGACATATAAAACCCCTATTTTATACTATAACAAAGGTATGGCATTAATTTCATATTTCTTGAAATGAGGCAGGTCAACCTTGGGACAAATATACCGTGCCAAAATTTTTAGCCTGTGCTGGTTTCAAACTTGTAAAAATCATTACCTGACCCAGAGTGGAGCAGAAAATACCCTGCTATGCCCACTTCTCACATTAATTCCATATCCATTTTAGTACTTTACTTTAATAAATCAAATTTTGCCATACTAACCATAGGACGGATACTCCAGATGATGAGACATAAGCGGTAACTTAGCACTCTTTTAAATAAAATTATACTTTTCATGCACCTTAGTCAGCCTCAAGTGATGCCTATTGGGCTTCTTGGGTATATCACCATCAATCTTGAAGAAGGAAGCCCTACATTATTTCAAGGAAGCATGGCGGTGACAATTTTGAACCTAATTCCATTTATGTAAACTCAAAATTGTTCACAAGCTGTAAGATATATAAGCCTTTTCACTTAGTTACAGTGTAATCATGTTTATGCTTGCCCAATACATGACTTCAGAATGCTACTGAATTCTCTTACTTATCATTCCCTATCTGAGAGTATACAGCCCCTATATCAGTGAATGATGCGTCATATTGTACTAAAAGTGGCTGATCAAATTTAGTGTCTCAGAATTGGTGCTTCAGTCAAGGATTTCTGTAGCCAGATATATGTGTTTTTACATTCTTAAGAACATTTTTAAGATACTCCTCCTCAAAGAAGAAGCGATAGGAGCTCACCAGTTTTAGAAAACCCATGTATGAACTGCTGGTAATATCTGAACATCTAAAAAATACTTAGATATCTCGCTTACTTTCTGGTTTACTATATATGGTTGATAGCATCAAGCTTATATGTTTTTGGCCATATTTCACAAGTGTCAACGATGTGACCCAGATACTCCATTTAAGACTTAAAAAGCACTTATTAGTTTAAATTTTATTGATTTCAAACTAATCTTTAAAAGTTCTATTTAAAATTAATTAAATGTTAAGAAAGTTTACAAGAACACATTTATATTGTCAAGGTAAACTAAAACGAAACTCATTATTAATTCTCACAGTATAGTATCCATAGCCCTCTTAAAAGTGTCTGGCACATTGCACAATCTTTGGGGCATTTAAGTCAGTTAGAAACATCATTGATAGTTAATAATTGCGAACAATCTACCATCTAGTACTAAAAATAATTGCGAACAATCTAATGTATTTAGAAGGCAGGTCAATCTGACAGTATCATTTAATTATGTCCAAGTCTGTATAGATTTTGCTCCACCTAATTGATCCATGGCATCATTTATTTGAGATAAAGGATATTAATAGTTTTTGTTAATTATTCAGATGGTGGTAATCAATAATGACTGTTGAAACTTGAACCATGGATGAAGATAATTGGATAGAGCCAAAATTAAATCTAGCTAACCTTCTGATACTTAATTACTGACACTGAGTTAATGGAAGTTATATCCTGAACTAGATGATATTGGGAGGAAAGATCTGGAATCACCTAAGACCAAGATGACAAAGAGACCACACTAATGATTATGGAAGACTAAAATACACAAAGAAAGTCATCTTGTAATGCGCCTCTTTCTGAAGCTCAAGGAGATCTTGATTGTTGTCTAAAAGAGCGCATCCCAACAGCAACAAACACCAGTATCCTATAAATATTATAAGGTTCGAAAAATGATATTTTGTTTTTGCTTATATAATTTTAAATAAACCTACCATTTCTAGGATTTTAATAAGGTTATTCAGCAATCCTTGGCCATCCCAGAAAAGTTCTGGCCCCTTGATGTATTTTTTATTTAGAATAACTACATCCAACTACAAGCTTCTTCAGAGCCTGTTCCTTCACACAACCCTGCTATCTACAGTGCTGACAGAAATTTGGTGCTCCATTCCAGGTCTAACAATGGTAAAATACTGGCAAAAATCTGAATAAAGATGGTTAGATGCATGATCAACAAAAAACAGTTACAGGAGTACTTGTAACCTCAACAGCTGTCTATAACTTTGGACTAAAAATTAGACCAAAATAAATTTTGATATCAACAACGAAGTTAAGTATGGTAATGATACTTTATTTAATAAAAATCAGGTGTTTCCTATAATCTTTTTCTTAAAAATTCATAATCATTGACTAAATCAAGACTATGTTCACATGACATTGTCATATAAAGAATTATCATAACTTTTGATGAAAGGCTCATGTGTTTGGCCAGGCTTCACTATTCATTCCCCATTGTGATACTTTGTCATCAATGAGGGAATCGAGATCTGGAGATGTATTCAGAATCTCACCATTTGACTTGTTAATGTTCAGGTTGATCTGACAAATCCAAGGAGAAGACTTATCTTTTTTATCACTCGGATTTTGATCCAAAATCTTATTCAGTCAGATGCATTTCTGTTTAAAGTAATGAATTTAAATCAGTGAGATAGATTTCAAATTAATTAAGTATTGACCTATCAGAACGATTACTAATATTTTTTACTATGATAAGGCTTAGTATTTGTTAATTGTTCAGCAGTGTTAATGACATGTCCATGAGATCGTGTCATAAATCTTAATTAATCAGTTAGCTTTGAAATAGGTTTACTTCAGTCAATTTAAGTAAGTCTTAGCTCCTGAATGGTGGAAAGATTTTTACCCTTTAGAACCCCTTCAAGTCTATCAAAAGGGGTGTTTTCTCCTAGTTCTCAGAACAAAACTCAAGTTAGTGCAAAAGTGAACTTTAAAACTAGTTCACCTAATTATTTGAGCGTTTGATATAAGATTTTTTAAACAATTTAAACTATTTGACACCTGGAAATCCTTCACAACCAGGCGAACACCCAAATTTCTGACATTGCCCCCTTCAAGAATATTGTGGGGGAGAATTGGGATGTAAAAATTGTCCATGGACCCTGTTTATAGTAGCTCTGGAGGCAAGGGACTTAATGAAGTTTTATTACCCCTCTTATAAGTGATAATGAAAGGTTCTTCCCAGATTGTCCCAAGTTTTCTACTTCTAGAAGTGATGCAATTTTAAAAACAATATCAAATATGATTACTGGAAGGAAGGTAGAGGTTGTATGAGCTCATTACTCGCTCAGACCTCTTTAGATAAATGTCTTCAATCTATGGGTCAAGTCATCAGATTTTAATTTAATGATGTGTTGGGTAACCTCTTCATAGCTTTTTCAGGGTCAACATCCCTAGCAGATAAAAATCTTTAGCTAAAAGGACTGGTACCCCTGGTCTTCAAACATACAAGCTTCAGAATGGAGACCCTTTAAGTACTTGGTAATAACTAATATGTATGTCATTAGAGCAATAGGAAAAATTTATCGCTGTTTAGTGGATCTGAAGTGTTCATTTTTGATAAGATAGAAGCCAAAAGTACATTTGGTCATTCTATAGACCATTTGTAGAAGGGCTATAGGGAACCAAAAAGAGTTGTTGAGCCCCATGGAAGTAGCCCAGATCTTGACAAATATTGAGGCGAAATTCTTTCCGCTGTCACAAAGAGGTAACTGAGGACATTGATGTCAAGTAAAGATATGATGATATAGGAATGTTGCGGTAGTTCTAGCATTTTGGGTTGGAAGAGAAATAGTTTCAACACACATTGTAAAATAATCAATTCTTACTTATACATACTGATTAAACACTGGTAATCTGAGGTAAGACCTACCAAATCTAAGCTTTTAGTGTGAGATGGTTGTTGGGGGGTAGTAGACTGATATTGGTATTTGGTCTTAAAACTATATTGCTTCTTACAGGTTAGGCAAGCATCCAGGACTTTGATAATCGAATCCATGATCCCCTCCCAATAGTACTTATCCTTACTACACTCATAAGTTTTACGCACTCCTCCATGTCCAAGGGTAGAGTGAGCTTCAATAGTTACAGGTAATCATTATAAAGATTAAAGATAGTGCACCCAATTTAGACCTACCTTATTGTATAGCTTTCCATTTTCAATCTTAGTGTTTTGAGAGCGTCACATTAACATTTTCTTAACTGTCTCATCATCATTGTCCCAAGCATCAGGGGTCATTAAAAGGTCATTCAATCTCTCTTCTTCACTATTGTCCAAGTGAGGGACAGGTAGGAGAGTCAACCCATTGACAATCATATGTCAGTTCACTGCTTGATGCTCAATATTCATATCATATTGTTGGAGCTTCAATGCCCAATGAGCCAGTCTTCTTGTAGGATCCAACATGTTTTGTAACCAATTCAAGGAGGCGTGGTTGTTAGCCATAGTACATAATGATCCATATATGAAAGGGTGGTAGTGCTTTACAGGGAGTAGGATGGCGAGGTACTCCTTTTCTGTGACACTAAAGTTACATAAAATTTCTGAGAGAATCTTTCTGAAATATGTGACTGGTTATCCAAGCTATCTCTATCCAATTGAGTGAAGATAACTCCTAAAGCTTAATAAGAGGCATAAGTAAACAATTTAAAGCTTTTCCATAATCTGAGTGGCTTAGAATTGGTCTTTTTGTAACAATTCTTCAATGTTTTAAAGGCTACCTTATGTTCACACCCCATTAGAATGTTGTGTCCTTAGTCAATAACCAAATGAGAGACTCACTAAATTGAGCGAAATTTGGGATGAATTGATAATAGGCCATCTTTCTTTTGCTTCAATAATTGAATTAAAGCCAATTTTTTGAAGTTTATTAAAATTTACAAAAAAGCCACTTGAATTGAGCCCAAAAGTACAATTTTGGTGCAATTGACGCCTGCCATCCCAGCATGAGGTGGTGGTACGCCGCCTTCTGGCATCCTTTAGCCTCTAATGCGCTCATGTTCTGGTTCTGATAGCCTCTCAATGGTAACAGCGTTATGTCCCACCTCAGGATTTAGCCCATCATCTCGTTTACTCCCAGGCAGTGCACTGGAGCCAGTTGGACTCCTCAGAGCAACCTGCATTTTGGCCTTTGGGTCAAGTATGGTAACCTTTTCCCATATGCGAGCATGGCCATCATCAAGATGGCTAAGGTGGTGTATAAACTAGACTGTTTATCAATTTTCTCCTTTTAAGGGCTATTTCGACCTGGGCTTCAGGTCTGAAGCTCAGCAGCAGAAGCATTGAAGCTGAAATTAATTTATAAAAAATGAACATTCCCACCATTTGCACATAGCTCTCAGCTGACAACAATTTAGTGTTTCAGTTTTATGGTTGCCCTCTCATCTCTCCCGGAGCGCCTATGCCACAAAATCATGGAGGGTTTGGCCATTTATGGCGCTGACCCCATGCAGCAATTTGTGGTCCTTAATGGGGTAGATCATTTAGTGAAACCTTATGCCTTTGTGACAATCAACCCGTTCCACTGTGACACCCACCTCGCAATTCCCCCCACACTGCAATCAGGTCTGCCTCAGATCATCCTTTTTGAGCGTGTGTCAAAATAAACTTCAACATCTGCCTTTTGTGCTTTAAATTGATCATTTGGAGTGCAAGTGGCTTGCAGTTTCCACTTCTGCCGCTTTGGCCAATCCCTCCTCCAGCGTCAGCTTGGCTGCCACCATGGTCAAACTTTTTGAGTGGGGATTGGTCCTCCCACCCCCAACCTTGGTGAAATCTGGCGCTGCTCCCAAAGCAGCAGCCAATCAAAATTTTAGAGATTTTAATAATTAAACTGGATTATAGAATCTTGAGATGATGGCTGAAACAGTTTTGACTAAGCAGCTGTGGTTGACTGTTTATAACCAATCATATTCCATTATTGCACCAACTCTAGTGGCTTGCCCAGCACTAGCCAAGTTAAATCCATTTGAGTGCCATGAATGCCTCAATGTTAGTGACTTCCATTTAACGTAAAGCTGGATTTTGCTTTGGAGGATTTTTTTGTTGAATCTCCTGATTTGCACCCCCATCATTTTTGTGCTAAAAGTGGCTATCCTAAATTATAAAAATATTAATATAATAGCAGTTGAAGCAGCTGATGTTCTGCCAACACTCTCCTATGTCAAAATCTTCATGGGGCTGTGGAACCACTTGTTGAGGGTATTCCTATACCCAATTTCCATTATGAGTTTGATGAAGATGCAAAATATGAAATTAAAGAACTTGTATTTGGTGAAAGATGTGCATGCATTGACGCAGCAAAAACTTCAATGTTTGTTTCCATCTATCCCCAAACACGCCAGAATATCAAGTCGGTCACTTGTGTGCCTGCTTTAATTACTTTTGTTGAGCATCTTGCTTAATACATTGAGGCGATGGATACCACTGGCCTTATAAACGAAGAAAACCCCCATCTATACCTCATCATGCCCCATGGTACTGATGCAATAACGCCTATTTTGTCTGCAATGGTCCACCAACTAAAGTGGGCACTGGATAAAAATTTCCCTAAAGCTTCTTCACCTTCCGGTATGACTTCCTATGCTGTTAGTTGAAGTGCCATGTTGGTTTCTTTTCTATTTATTATAATCTCTATGTTTGGCTCCTCTGCAAATAAAGAATCATGGAGGGCCCCCTTTATTGGGTTGGGAGCCACTAGTGCTAAAAAGATAATAGTAGGCCATAATATCCAAAAATACCTGGATGTCTCAGAGAGTTTGAGGAAGAGGAATTTTAGATATAGCTTCAACCTTGTCTTGTAAAGTTTAAATCCCTTCTTGTGATATAGTATGCCCAAAAGATCCAATTTCTTTTTGAAAAGTACATTTTGACAGTGTTCAATGTGATGCTTAAATTATGAAGCCGTTGTATATTTCTTTAATTTGAATAATATGGCCATTAAAAAGTTTGTTAAAAAATGTGACGCCATTAAAATAGACAATCACACAACTTAGCTCAAGAACTTGTAGTAAATGATCCATTGCTTGTTGGAATGATGTGGGCGCATTGTACAAACTTTGAGGAAGTCACTTGGGTTAAAATAGGCCTTTGCTGAAAATAAGTGCACATTTTTCCTGATCCTGAGGAGAAAGGTCCATTTGTCAATATCAGTTAGCCAAGTACATAGCATAAAAGGATTTTAAAACCAGGAGTTGGGCAAGAGCTTCATTGATTTGAGGGATAAGATAGCTATCTTTCTGAGTGAGGTTATTCAGTTTTGATAGTCCATCGCTACCCAATGGCCACCATTCTTCTTTTTTTTTAAAGCAAAAGAGGGTATTACCAAGGGCTTTTGGGTTGGTACTAGTAATCCAGAGTCTGTTAAATACCTAATCTCTGTGCTCATTTGTTGTTCTTCAACCTCTTATTTACAATAAGGTTTGGGACAGGTAGGGCTAATATCACCAACATTGATTATGTGGTCCAATCCTTCATTTTCCCATAGTCAGTGTTGGATTTTGAAAATATTGCTATAAGCATATAATAAGGAGTGTACTTTTTTCAAGCTCGTCAGAAGTTAGATCATCTGATATACACAGTGCATTCAAAAAGTTCTGGGACTAACGTTTTAAAAGACACAACTTTACAAATAAATAAACTTTCTTTTATTATAATTTAAACGTACAACCTTTCCCTCTCTATACATATTTATATTGCTAAAAAATTGTTAAAAGGTATGCACATAGTTCCTATTTTGTATAACCATGTTTAAACCAGCTGTCACATTCTTCTGGATTGTCTCTATTTTATCAAAAGGATGAACCTTCAGTGCCACCTTCAGATTAGAAAACAGAAAGAAGTCAGAAAGAGCCAAATCTGGTGAATAGGGTGGATAATTATAATCTGAAGGTGGCACTTAAGGTTCATCCCTTTGATAAAGTAGAGACAATTCAGAAGAATGTGACAGCTGGTTTAAACATGGCTATACAGAATAGGAACTATGTGCATACCTTTTAACAATTGTTTTAGCAATATAAATATGTATAGAGAGGGAAAGGTTGTATGTTAAATTATGATAAAAGAAAGTTTATTTATTTGTAAAGTTGTGTCTTTAAAACGTTAGCCCCAGAACTTTTTGAATGCATTGTGTATGAACGTAAGGCAAATTACATAACATTTTGTCAGTAGGTAAGCCCAAGTTTAACTTAAAACCATATAATTGAATTTTTTAATATCCTCAATTTGAACCAGCAGGCCTTTTCCTATCTCTTGATTTTTCTTCATGAGAATTTCCTTATTAGTGAGATTTCTGAATAGTTATTTATAGGTCGCTGGTAGGCTGGATCCAGTATTCAAGGTAAGATATGAGGCTCTAAGGGACTAATTTAATCAATGCTTTTTATGCGTAGTAAGTAGTGCTTTGGGATTTTAAGTAAGCTTGATATCAACCACTCGTTTTCACCAGGCTTTATCATTATTTTTACTTAAGATTTAAAAGGAATGCCCTCTAAAGCGTACATCAAATTATGTTATTCTTTGTATTTTTCTGGACGTTGTGTAGTGAAAAAATTTGCAAAATAAGATTAATTAACCAGGCAATAATATTCTTACTTTCTGGGAACTATATTATTTAGATCTAGCGGAGCCTTGTAGTTGAGTTGAGAGATAAAACCCTGTTTATATTAATGATTACTTCATGCTCAAGCATGAATTGATTGCCAATGAGCATGTAATTATCATTGCTGTCCAAAGCTACATAGGTGCCGACAGGATAATCTTCCCAATTTAGATGGGGTAAGCAGGAGTAAGCCCCAATAGCACGAATGCTGTTTGAACCCACAGTTCTATACTCCTGTGAATATTCCAAGTCTGGCGCCAGCTTGATTTTATTGATAATTTAAAAAGATATGGCATGTATTGAGGAACTAATGTCAAGGATAGCTATGACCATTACTTTCTGGATGACAACATCTAACTTAATGATAGTTCCACCAAATTTATGAGGAAGAGCAAGGATCTCCAAGAGATGGAAAGTGAGTTAAGTTTTGAGCTGGCTTGAGATATTGTTCCTTAATAGGTTGTAAGGTGTGAATATGCTGAATTGGTCAGATCAACAAGGAGTTAACTTATCAGCATCACTAGCATTATTAATAACTTCAGGGAACCCCAGAACGTGACTAGGATATGTTCCATCAGGTACCATGGCGTCATCAACTACCTCAGCGTTCAACCAATACAGAATTTTGACTTCATCAGGTGCTCCTAAGACATAATAGCCAACATCTTCATAATCACTATCAGATTATTCTTTGGAGGGATTATCTATATAAGTTAGATGATCAATGGAAGAGTAGGAGTCAGGCACATCCTATTGATCAGTAATAGGGGTTCCTTCCCCTACGCTGAAAATCTTTTTCTCTGCTCTCCAGTCTCAGATTTCTTCCTAAGACATACATTTTTATATTCAAATCTTGTTGCAGCAGGTGCACTTTGGACTCTCAGTTTGTTTTGGCTTTAGATCCTCAATGGTCAAATCTTGGGGGTAAATGCAACTACTCAGGTATTCTTAAGTTTATGGAAGTCAGCATCATCTAACAAGGCTTCCTTTATGCTGTGAACATTTTAGAAAGTACCGTTTCATTGAGGTAATGTGTATTGCCAAAGAAGGATGAGGGGCCAACTCAGTCATGATAGCTGCAACGGCGTCATCAAGGGTTAGAATCTTGGAGGTCAAAAGCGTCTTGCCTTCAATGTAGAATCAATCAGCAAAGGCAAAAAACAATTTTCTTTCTGCATGCTGATGCGTATAAAAAGCTGCTCTTTATGCTTAGACTTTTTTAGAGCTAAATTCATTGATAAGCGCTTCCTTAACCTCCACACAGGTACTAAGGGTGTCTATATGTGAAACCATTACTTCTTTTGCCATATGAATTATGCAGGAAAAATGTGTTTGATTTTCTGGTGATTAGTCGCCCCTTTCCATAAAGGATCCATAGATATACAGAAATGAGGCAATACTACCTTCGCCAGGGTAAACTTATCCTTAAATGCGGGTTTGAAAGTGACGTGTGCACCCACAGTAAGGGAATGAACGGCAGAAGTATTGTGGTCAGTAGCCTCTAATCAAAAGTTTATTTTATTAAATAAAAGAGAAAGCCATTCAATTTGCTCTTGTATAGTGTTGTGCCTGCTTCCCATGGCTTCAGGAGTCAAACAAGAGGTGAATTCACATAAGGTCATTCTGGCCTCCATCTAAATTTATTTACATGTTTTTGACCCAGGTTCAAGCTCTATAACTTTTATTGAATATTATATAGGAGAAAGCTCAAATTATTAGTTTTCATCTTCCACCAACCTAACACACTTAGAAAACCTCCTTTATCTTCTTACACCCCGTATTGTCAGATGGGTGGTATCCTTGAGAGCGTAGATTGACATTAACTTGCTCACAATAATTCTCGCTTGGGGCAACTGTTTATGATCCTTTAGCAGGTAAGCCCCTTCAATTATTTTCTTGAAAACCAGAAACTCCTTCTCATATTAATTAAATTATAAGCCAAATATTTGGCATTTTCTAAGGATGCCTTCAGCTTTAACTCTTTCTTAAACTGAGTAATTTTGGTTATTAAGGCAGTAGCGGAACCATGCGTTTCTTGAGAAAAATGACGTTCAAACTATCCAAGGAGAGACAAGGCTTGAGTTAATTGTTGTTCCAAATCAGATATACATAGCTCATCACCATGATGATAAGTAGAAGCTTGGGATAGCAGACCACTATTAGTTTTATCTTTTTTTGGTGAGGTCTTTTGCAATTTCATCAAGAAGAGATCAAGTATTGGTGGAAGAAACATCCAATTCTTCATTAAAATCTTCATGTCTTCTATGTACTTCACTACACCAATATCAATCGTGGTAAATTTCTCATAAAGCTATATATATCTTCTGTTCTCTTCTATCGCATATTTTACCTTTCTGACTGACTTGAGGCCAAGTTTCAGAGATTATTGTAAGCCACCCTCAGCAATTCATGATTCACTAGGATGCGTTGCAGCTCTTTATTTTGTATTCCTAACAAGTGTATCATATGAAACAGCTGGATGTACAAAAATATTGGATGTGTATAGTCAAGTTGGCAAGTTAAATGTGGTTCTCCATGAGGGCTCAGATTTGTAAAAGAATATCATTAAATTACCACAGAAAAACCTCTCTCACGAGCTTCAATGTCCCAGGGTTTAATATGCCATGAGTCAAATCTATAATAACTTTTGTAGATGGCCAGGTAATTAGACGAACCACAGGTATAACCACGCAGTTAAATTGGTCACCTTCAAATGTGGTAGTTGGAGGGCTATCCACCAAGTCTCCTATTCATCATCCCCATTTTTAATTTATCAAGGTACACTAACGGCAGGTGCGTCATCCATCTTGATTATAAGTGACAAATTGGGATGTAAAGCTCCAGTGTAGTGAGCACCACTTGTTAATTTTGGCAAGGAGCTTCTCACAGGTGCTTAGCCATAGGATCTCAACAAAACAACAGTTGCAGGAGTACTTATAAACTCAGCAACTGTCTAAAATTTTGGACTAAAAAGTAGACAACAGATAAGCTTTATATCAACAACGAAGTTATGTATGATAAATGATACTTTGAATAATAAAATTTTGGGTTTTTATGCCCTTTTCCCAAAGAAAAACCCATAGCCATTGAATAAATTAAGACTAAGGAAAGCGACATTTGCATATAAATGAATATCATAATTTTAGATGAAAAAGCATAAAGATGGCTGAGCTTAATGCTTATTTCCCCATTGAAATACTTTGTCATCAATTTTGGAATATAGATTACAAAAAAGCTTTTAGATTTTAACCTAGTGAGCTGTCAATGTCCAGATTGATCTGACGAATCCAAGGAGAAGACTTATCTTTACTAACACTCAGATTTTAATATAAAATCTTATTCAGTCTTATGCAATTCTGTTTAAAGTAATGAATAAGGAATCAGGGGGATAGATTTCATATTGATGAAGGGTTGACCTATCAGATCCTCTTACATATTTTTACTCTGACATGACTTAGTAAAGTTGATTATTGAGCAGTGAAAATGTCATGTTTATGCACTAATGGCGTAACCATTATATTAATAAATTAGCTTAGAGATATGTTTTCCATTTAATTTTGTGTAGTGTTTAGCTCCTGATTAGTGGAGAAATTATTTTTTACCCTTAAGAACCGCTTTCAAGTTCATAAAAAGGGGTTATTTTTTCCCAGTTTGAAGAACTAAATACAAGTTAGTTCGAGGTCAACATATAAACTAGTTCACCTAATTCTTCAAGCGCTTGATTTAGATTTTTTTGGCAATTCAAACTACATGACACTTATATTCTTCTCAACAAGGCGAATATAATAAATGTCTGACTGCAAGTTGCCATTAAAAAGTGAGGTATAAAAGAGGACAGACAATAATCCAGAAAAAGAAAACTCTTAAGATAATAGAGATTAAAGCACTATCCATTGGATCAGAACTATTACTCTAAAGTAGGCGTCCCTGTAACAGCCAAACTTGAGTTTATAGCGGATTATCAAGGAATAGTGCCCCTAGTGAACCAAAGAGAATACCAAAAAGAATTTCCACCCTTGGTCCAATCATATAACAACTTGATGGATTTTTTGTGCATGAATAACCTTCTATTCAGGCCAGAGCAGCTTATGTTCCCTCCGCTATGAGATAACTGTACTTAGCTCCTAGTCTACCTGCCACCAAAGTAGTAACCAGAGCAGATCAATAACTTCAAATTTCTGTCCTCCTTCCATCTAGTACGTTAGATAATTTAAAGATTATACCACCAATAAGTATTGTGACACTTGGCCTAATCCAGTCCCTTAATTTATCTACCTTTGAATTTTACCAATCTGCTTCTTCTTTTGTGCAAGAGAATTAAAGTGTTATTCTCAAAGATTGGAGCAAAATTAATAAAGCTTTATGTCAGTTGAACTTACTGGACAAAAAGCCTTTATATATCTCAGAATTAACTAATGAATCAAATAGACTCTTTCATTACTGAGTCTTACCTTCAGATCAGACAGACTATGCATCTCCCTTGGATTGTATTTCCTGCCTTGAGGAACAATGGGGACAATGTTTCATGCAGTATGAGGAAGCACTACAACAAGACCACCCAGGAACGCAAGGCCCTGCTGGTCCCAAAGGGCCCACAGGCTACTGAGGTCGCCATGGACCAGAAAGATCCTACTGGGATACATGAGCCTTAAGGGAATTGTGGGCCTATAAACCCCTGGTATTAACTGGGCCACCTGGCCCCAGGCAATATTTGCTCTCCCAGGCCTTAGGGGCCACCTGGGAACATCATTCCTCCTCGTCCACCTGTATCAGAAGGACCTCCCAGCCATCAAGGGGAAACAGGGCCTCATGGCCTACAATGACTGAACCCAAAGATGACATTTTTTGATCCTTATTGAATAATATACATAATCAAGTCGCTCAACTCAAATCCCAGGTTGTGGTCATAGCTCACAGCTGTGGTTTGAACCTCAAAAGCTGACCTCTCGACCCCAACTATACCTTTTAAGTCTTAGATGATGGGCTCGTGAATGTTAATAGCTTTCCCAACTTTATGGTTTTAATTAGAATGCATTGATGACTGGCTTATCCAGCTTACAGTCAAATGGAGCAATTTGATGGAAAAACTCTCTACTAAGGCATTTGAAGAAAAAATAAGTTTTATAATTACAAGAGCTTAAGGAACAACGGACACAAAAGGCACTGCTACCACAGTAATGACCCAATACATTGACCTACATAATGATGTGATAATTTGAGGGATTAACTTGATCAGATGTGACCAACCAAATACAACAATACCAAGTTCTTGATTTTGGCACTTTTTGCACTGTTTGAGTTTAACGTTTTATCTATACCTGTTTCTACTAACTTTAAGTTATCATTTAAGGAGAAGTATGTCCAGTGACGGAAGTATTTCTCCTTCCTATATGTCTACAAAAGCGCCAAGAAAGGGTCTAATGACTGACAGAAAATTAAGCACCTCTCTACCCATTTATGCCATATTACCCAAAAAACATGCTCGTTACTCTTTATGAATAGCCAAGTTTGGAGTTAAGTTAAGGCTGCCTTTATAAAGAATTTGAAAGCGACCAGACCTTGTCTTAAAAGAAGCAGGCCTTCATAGGTATTCATATCAAATAAGAATAATCGTCAACAGAGTTTGTCAATCAATTTACTATGAAGCACAAACCTTAGTTGCTTGTTGCTGCATCTCCCTTGATGACGCTATTACTGCTGCCACTAAGCTTTGGCGCCTTGCATCAATTTGCATTTACATTATAGCTCTGTCAAGGATACTTTATTTAATCATCTTGGTCATCAAGGAGCTTTTATTAGGATCCCCGCCAGTATACTCCAGAAGGCTTCTAAACTCAGTTATACTTTCAACTCACGCCCTCAGGTCGATGCTCTTGAGAGAAAGAGAACTAAAAAAGAATATACAATGCACTTAACATGGAAACCATTGCCATACCGCTTAAGAATGTTATAAGAGAGTTGCTGACAATGAGGGAAAAGTCCCATCAAAATGAATGGAGAGGCTCACCATGTTGACAACCTTATGCCTCAACCATCTACTTCTCAACTATTACAGCTTATTACCCATTACTAGAAAATCTGATGATATGAGTATCAGAATATACTCTGATTTGGATGACTTTTGCTCCCTATGGGACCCTCCAGCTTCTTTCTTTCCCCTAAAGCCTCAATTTGTGGACCTAGTCAAAAAAGTGGAAGTATAAGTGAGCAAATTAAAAGTTCAATCATTGTTGCTACGGCTAGACAGTGAATGTTATTCCCAGAAAACTGGTCAATTGAGTCAAAGTTGCTCAAGACCTTCAACATAATGTTTAATATGGAACTTCAGGGCTACATTGCACCAGATCTCTTGGCGAATATTTGTCCTTAACCATTATTTTTTAAATTATATTACAAAAGCTCCTGCGATGGTTCATGAAAAACAGAGCCACGACCTATTATAAGAATCTCAATTTATACACAAAATACTGGAATCACTAATCTAGTTTAGTCCTATTTGTAATTACTTGGGTTTTCATTACCTCTTGTATTCAATCTTCCATCACTAAAAAGGACAGTCCAATGAAGAATTTGCCTCATGGAAGACGACCAAACTTCCTATCAGAATGAGTATCATGTAGTATGCCCTTGCGTAGTCTCCTCAGTCCTCTGAATGTCAAGGAGAAATACCTATATAAGCTCCATCTCAGGTGGTATTACAGCGCAGTAGAAAGTTATTTTGGATACTCGCATCCAAGTACATATTCCTCCTGACCATATGCCTAAAATTTGTGAGGTTAATGATTCATATGTCAAAGAATTAATTCCCTGTCCAGGCATCTTAATCTGGCATATTCAGGGACCATCTCAGTTTTTTAGGTAAGATGGCTTTAAACCAACACTTATTGGGAAAATGACCCTAAGCTTATGTTCGCCTGCTGCCTTTTAAATAAATTATGTAGCATAAATAAATTTGGTACTCTTTAAGGTTTTGGGCTTGAGGCTCTTCCTATTATAGCCACCATTGAACATGACATCAGCTTAGACCTTACTAATGCTCAACAAGAGGCCTCTGAGCGGCTCATAGCCTAATTTTTAGGATTTTTTCTCTGGATCTTATGATTTTTAGAATATGACTGGGGTGACTCTTCAGGTAGATGCTGAAGATGACTTGCCAAAATGCACAAGCCATATCAAGAATCCAAAGTCTAAGAAGAAAAGTACCAATGAGTTAAAGAACTTTGGGAAGCCAGCCTGTTGAAGCCATCTTAAAGCCTTTGGGACTAACCTCCGCTCTTGATGAAGAAGAAGATGGGACCCATCGCATGGTGATGAAATGTCATAAAATTGATTCCATTCACTCATAAGGACAACATCCTAAGGGTTTTAAAAAGTTTACTTTCTCATGGTATATTTAGATGACATCAACGTCTTCTCCTCAACTTTTGGCTCTCAACTTGATCACTTATGGCAAGTATCAAGCATTTGAGAATAGCGTTTTTAAAATTAAAGATGTCAAAGTAAGCCTTTTTTTCAGCTAGACTTTGGAGCTTTTAGGTCATAAGGTAACAAAGGAGGGTATCCAATCACTTTCAGATAAAGTTACGGCCATACATAGGATGTCTCATCACAGAGATTAAAAGACATTTAGGGTTTTCTGGGGATGATGGGATTACCACCAATTGATTCCAAATTTTTTTGGCTTGCAGAGCCTCTGATCTACTTATTACAGAAAAACGTTCCGTTTTGCTGGAAGCTATTGCAGAAAAAATCTCTTTGTGCATCGAGACTGTCTCTGACAAATGTTACTGTGCCAATACATCCACAACTTTATAAGCCTTTCATGCTCTTTAACAACGCCAACAAAGTTAACATATGCGCCATTTCGGTTGAAACATGACAATAACCAGGTGGACCATCCAACTGAGTGCTCTAGCAAGACTCTGTCTAAAGCTGAATGGAACTTTTGTTTCAACAATTGCAAGCACTTAATTTAATCCTAGCTATTAAGCATTCCTGCCCCTTTCTTTATGGAATGCACTATACAGTAATATAAAATCACGCCTCTCTTTGTGGGTTGCAACAAATGCATGACTCCAATGGTTGTCTAGCCAGATGAGCTCTACAATTACAAAACTACGATTTATTGATAATTTTATTGACTAGGCTCCATACACCAAAATGCTGACAGTCTCTCAAAATTTCCAATTTTGACTATTTTATTCACCAAGGACGACCAATTATATAATTTCCTTTGTCTTTCTGACTTGTGGCCGTTAGAAACTCCAGAAATTCAAAATGAGCTCAAATGGAGAGTGATCAGCACTCAATTAGTTCCTGTAATTTAAAATAGTTATAAAAAAGTGTCTCCATTACGTCTGCCTCTCTAATCAGACTGAATTTGTTATAGGAGGTCATACAATCACTGGGCATGGGTCAGTGAAAAGAACCCACCAATGGTTGAAGTTGAAGCACTTTTAGGATGGAATGCTCAATTTAACTCAAGATTTTTGATGCCTTTATCACTTGTCACCACATGACTGGCTTAACCTGAGTTTTCAGCATCAAGTAGTTTCTCTTTCAGCCCCTTTCCATATGGTAAGCATCAACGTTATAAGACCCTTTCTCTACAGGATTCCGTGGTCACCAATGTTAAATCTGGCCGTGAACCACCTTACCAAAAGGATCAAAACTGGCTCTCCCCTACTGCATTGATTAAGCTAATTCCTAGTCTTGTATTATCAACTCTTCACACGGAAGTGTAGTCCAAGAGTGCTTTTATCTAATAATAGCCTAAATTCATCTCAGGGTGATCCAATAATATAAAAACCTATTTAACATTTGCTAAAATTTTTCAGCACCCTATAACCCTTCCACAAATGGGGCATAGAGAGAGCTAATGGAACTTTTATCTCCGTTCTGAGAAAGATGGCTCCTTAATCCATTATAATGAATTATTTCCTAACAAGTGCTCTACTTGCTTATCAGGTCAGCAACCACAGTGTGGTAAAGATGTCCCTATAAAGCGCATTATGGAAGTGAACCTATTTTACCAACTAGTATACAAACCATGCAATATTAACGACTCCAAAGAATTCTGAGATCACACTGAGAGACTTTTTTGATGAGATTATTCAGTTACAGTCTCTAGCCGTGGATTGAATTATGTATAATACTAAAGAGACTGGACATAACATTTTAAGCCAAATCTCCTTGCCAATAAATGAACAGGAGACCTATTAATGCTCTACAATCATCACTTAGAGGAAGAACCAGAAAAATTGAGAAAATTTTACCAGGCCTTATAAAGTTCTTCATAAAAGTGGGTCAGAATACAATATTGTCAGTGATGACAATGGCATGGTCATTAACCAAGTACATGGATGATTAATCAGAGATTTTGTACCCCTCCAACTGGATCTCAAGGGGAACATTGTCAGAACTTAAACCGCGGACAAAGACAAATTTGACAAGGTCAATAATAAATCTTCCCACCTTCTAATACTTTGATCTTTGACACTGAGTTAACGAAGGCATTAACCTTTGAACTAGATGACAAAGGGAGGAAAGATATGGAATAACCTTAAGACCAAGGTGACAAAGAGACCACCTTAAAAATTCTGGAAGACTACAATAACACAAAGTGGGTTATCTTGTAACGCGACTCTTCCTGAAGCGCAAGGTCATAACAAATATTGTTCCAAAAGGGACCATCCCAGGTACAACACCCCAGTACCTATAAATATCCCAAGCTTCAATACGTAATATAACTTATTTTGCATATATATTTTTTAGATTACCCTCCTATTTCTAGAAAGTTTTTAAGGTTATTCAGCAATCCTTAGTCATCTCATTAGTTCTGGCCCCACGATGTATTTTATTAAGAATAAATACTCCAACTATACCATCTTTGAAGTCTGTTCTTTTGCTAAGATTTCTATCTACAGTGCTGATAATGACTCTATTAGAGCCACCATTCTTTTTACTTATGTGCACTAAACTTCCCATGAACTGTAGAAGGGGGAATCCCTCCCTTATTGAATAAAATTATCCTAATTCTTCTACACCACCTTTTCACTAGCTTTACTTCCTCAAATAGGTAGTGATCAAATGGGCCTTGGATAGATTATCAACGTGGTTCAGTATTCCATGGAACATCAAAGGTTATTTTCATCTGTACATAAACTTGGGTTCATTTTTTGTATGAGAGCCTTCACTTGATCTTTCTGACTCTCAGTTAATCCATCAAGTTGTCCATGATAAAGGACAACACAATTTAATAAAGGCAACTCTGGTAAGCTAAACTCCTCTAGATTTCCAAACTCATGTAACTCTCAAATCTTTCAGAGGAATAAGATCTATGAATGCAATTTTTGTTTTTCTTTATGGAGAATTTAGAGGCAGTTAAATTAGTGAGTAACACTAAAATCTTCTGGTGAACAAACATGTTTATTCCAGGAAAAAGAAAAAGGATAGATCCTCTATTGTTACCAAGGGGGTGGTCTTCCCCCAATTCCCTTTATGTAACCCCAAGCTCAGACAGGTGGGCATCACGCGTTGTTTTCCAGGATATAACACACAACTATTAGATCCTTATAGAGACTTATTACAGAAATTTGGCTGTTGGAGGGAACTTCTGAGGCCCATTTGTTAAAAATGGATAGGAACTAATCTAACATTAAATTCACATTGATAAAGATGTTCTTATTAGTAAGATAAGTTTGATTAATTTTTAGGTGGAGAAGTGGTAAAATTGGACCTAGAATAGTAAGAGTTCTCCTACCATCTAGTACTAAAAAAAATAGTAAGAGTTCTCCCAATGGCTTATATTGAGACCACAAAACTTAAAGAAGCTAGTATTAACAAGAAATTGGTAGCTTTTGTTGGGTAGCACTTTGGCAGTTGTACACAAATGCAAAGACTTGATCCCATTGGTATAGTTCTATATGCCCCTCAAACATAGTACTCATAGGCCCAGCTGTTCCAATCATTGATGAAAGCCACATTGGACTATCTTAAATTGGTTTTAGAACTGACAAGATATTACATCCAAAGAAGTGTCGCCTTCAATTATGGCTCATACCTGAAATATGTTTACGTGAATATTGAGATAAGTACAGTCAGAAAAATAGCATAAATCTTCATTTATTAAAAAATGGGAGGAGTGTTGTTTCAATTAATTGTAGTTTTGATCTGATCTCCTACATCAGGGAGGTGAGTGTTCAGGGCCTCAATCAGTAATGTAACTTTAAAATTATTAGAGAGTTAAGGCTTATGTTTCCTCAGTATTACAAAAAAATTGTGCTCAGCAATTTTTGTGACATAAGGATTATTGACAACTCCTTTTCCTTCTCGCTCAATAGTCGCTCACTGACTTCTGGTGATGGCTAACTCCGTAGAGATGTTTTTATAAGTTTCTCTGATGTATAAATGACTCACATTTTTATCATGATTTTAAAACAAGACTTGACGATGACCATTGTTAGATCGTCCTTTTCTAATATTATGGTTGTTTCCCTGGTTTTTTATCTTCTTGAAAGGTCATAAAGGTTTACCCCAGGGCATCGTATAGGACAGGAGGCCACACAATGGCCCTTAGATTCACAGATCCAACAAGTTTTCTTGGCTAAGTTGCAGTTATTTCTGGAATTTCCTTAATGTTGAGGGAATCTCTTCGTGGTCCCTTTATTAACTTTACTAATCTGAATGGGTCAGCTCTTTTTAACTTCCACATTAGCCAGTCAATAGTGACTTAAAACCTCTTCAGGTATTCAATCAAAGTTGCTGTATCCAATCCATTACAAGCGCCGGCAGCAAAGAGTGGCGTAGCTTGGATTAATCTTTTGCGGAATTATGGATCACAGGTTTTATAGTTGAAATCCACCATGGCTTTAGCACCTACCAGTACTTGAGACTTATGGTATAATCAACAAGAAAACTTGAAATTGTTTTTTTCTTAAACTTAATGGTTGTGAATTCAGCCTTCCAAGTGTCCATGCGGTTATGACTTCTAAAATCTTATAGGACCGCACGTTTCTACATCAGCAAAGTTCCAATGTTCCTCAGGTAAGTAGGGCATGATTAGGTCTTGGCTCTTGCGATCTTACAATTAAACATAATAGTAGCTTTATGAATACCATTGGCTCTGTTCATGACCACCTTGAACGTTATAAAAAATGATGCACATTCCCATGCTTGTAAAATTTAGGGATATTAACTGTATTAAACCATTGTAGTTGTAAGGTCTCAGGTGCAAGACATTAATATAGACAGGGGTATACATTCCTTTAGGACCAAAATGGGTTAAACCCCAAGGCCCTGCCCCTCAACTAGATTTCTGACCTAGGAAATACCCTTGGATGAAAGATGGGTAGTCGCTGACCCTCCCTGCTTGCCACACTCCCTTCCCTCATCCATCCCAGATCCCAAACCCATCTAGAACTCAAAATCTTCAGTTTTCTAAATATAAAATCAAACAATTATATGCAGACTTTGGAAAATTCAAGAAGCTCTAAAGTGGTCCCCATTCCCTGCCCCAAAATATGGTTCAACCATAAGGCAACATGAATAACAAAAACTTACCTAATGTCAGGAATGATGAGTTCTGCTCTAGTTCGGAAGAAGTTTGAATGAAAAATAATTTGCAACTTGTTCAATGGGGTTCCACCACCTCAGAAACTACCAAAACTGCTATGAACACTGATCTCCTAAACGAGCTACTAAAAACCCAAATCCCTCCTGAATCATCAGGATTATCTTGTAAAGGTCTTACCACTTGGGATTCTCCTGATTCTGCCGCATCAATCAGAAAAGATCTTGCCCATCAGAAACCTCCAAATTCTGCACATCATGCAAGAAAGATTGTGCCATTTGATAATTGTCATATCCTACATGATCCCAAACTTTTTTAAAAGTATACCATACATGATACTGAACTTCTACCAAAGTTGTAAATATTCCTTAATTTAATTTTAATAATGATATATTTTAAAGCATCCTCAACGTTTGCCTAGTTTTAATTAGAGATGCATAGCTCCAATTTGAGATAGTGCCTGTATTCTAGCAATATTAAAGTTGTCAAAGACATCTATTCCGCCAAGAGATTTCCCTAGAGACCTGAAGTCTACTAGGAGATTCCGCTGGAGCAAATCTAACTATTAATTGTGTAGCCTTAAAAGGATCTGTCCTTCAAACTTAAATAAAAACTGAATACTGATGCTTTCTGCCAGGCCCTTTTTTAAAACTAACTGGTGAAGATGTACCTTCACATTAACAATCCCAGCTACTTTAGCTCTACCAATATAGAGGAGAATATGAGATTGACCATTTGAGTCAATTCCTATAACAAAGATACTCCACTTCTGAGCACTTGAGAGCTTGAGTTCAGAGCAACGATGGCCCTGACTATTACAGCCCCTTTAAAAATCTCTTTATCAAAACCAGACTGCTGAAGTAGCATAAACAGTAGAGACTTTACTAAGTGGAACCATCACTACTCGGAGAAAAACTAGTTTTAGTCACTCCTCTCAGGTTTTCCCACTCTGATGCACTTAAAATTCTCTCCCAATGTTCCTATTAACTAATTAGGAGTGGCTCAAACTAATTTTATCCCCGTCTATTATTTCACCCCGCCATTAGAATAGCATACAATTATTTGGTTTGCATTAAATGGAAATTCAACAGCAATTCAGACTCTCACAGCCATTTCTTACTTGAATCCTTAAATTGTATAAAAAGCTTCTAATTTTAGCCAAAAATACATGATGCCATTTTGGATAACTAAAGTGAGAATAATGAGATCAATACCACCTAGCCCAAATTGACAATGGTGTTTTATGGTACCTACATGGCAAACTTACTCAACGAATGGCACATGCCCCCACCAACTTGAATCAGTAAGAGGAGTGCGCTTTGACAGAACTTATGCCAAATTTCTGAAAATTGCCAAACTACTGATTTTTGAATTGCCACATTAGCTACTCAGATTTAGAAAATGAATGAGATGACCACTATTCCCCCTAATCAGGAAGTTGTTATATAAATAGGATTCCCAGCACTAGTGGCCCTATTAGTCATAAAGATGGGGTTAGGAACTTTACCCACATTTCTAACTTCCTAGGTTATCTACTAGTTTGCTAGGGGATAAGTACCGCCAGCAAATGAGTTAGATATTGGTTGCCCTTTATTTTAGTTTTTAATGTCTGAGGATTTTGGGTAATTTGCTAGGTTTAGTTCTTTCAAGGATCAATCCATGAAAATTCTTAAGATCTCTTCATGCAGAATTGCCAACAAATTAGGGCATCTGATAGTTGATTGCTGATTAACTATCAGGTGTACTAATTGGGATCAGTCGAGTTTTATCACCAACTGATTGGGAATTTAATCAGCAGTTGTGAGGCAAGTGATGCCGCCTTCAACTTGAGAATCAATTAATTGTTTTGCGACCTTCTATAAAAGGTAAAGAGTCCCATTACCTAAGCAGGTCACTAGCCAAATGTGGTGGTTCACTGTGATTGAGTGGGAATGTTAAGGACACGTTTTCTGGCTCTGTGCGTTTTAGGTCTCAAGGATGCCCAACGGAAGGATCCTAACCAGATGAAGAAGACCATCTCTGGTGAGACGTTGAGAGGGGCTTAATGGCTATAGCTGCCGTTTCATGGCTGACGCACCAACCAAGAAATTGGGTGCCAAATCCCCCTTATAAATTCCCTAGTAACTTTATTAATAAAGCATATAGAAAGTATTGAAAAGTTTGATAAGCCTAATATTAGCTTTAAGTTCTATTCATCTTCATTTAATTATTATTGTATTACAATAAATGTAAAATATTTGGTGTGATAAAGAGTAAGGATCGGATATCCATAGAAGAGAAGCAGATCTTTGACGTGTATCTCCACTGACTCAGCGTGATGAGAACTAAGGCTGGGAACCTCTGAATCTATGAGTGGATTAAGTTCAGCTGATTAGGGAAAAAGTCTTAATTTTTGAATCAGTATTTCGTAAATTAATCCAGCTTTAGCGGTGGACCACATCTGGCTTAATTATTCAACTAAGATAATAGTTGTCATACTATTATTGCTCATATATACCTATCAAGCAACGAAAATCTTGCACATAGCAAACCTGTGCAATTAAAAGTTGGGAACTATCAGCAAAAAACCCATTTTATAAAATTGGTGCTCACTACAGGGGTAGTTGAGTAAATTAATACAATCTAATGTAATATAAAGAAGGATTATGAAAGCTATGGACAGGATTGGAAACCATCAACAAGGACGCCTTAAATTCAGTTGATTATAGAGAATTTGCTGCCTTAGAGAGGAGAGTCACTAAGATTGAGGAAGGAGTAGGAAAAGTTTTCAATTTCAGCAATGAGCTACTTAGAAAATTAACATCATTAAAAAGAAAAGGATATATAATCAAAGAAGTTTTATTCTTGAAAATGAAACAGAAAGCAAATTGTGTTTGTTTGAGCTCACTCAGCTCAGACATGTTTTGACTAGTGAGACATATCAACGGTCTGAAGAATCATAAACGTGAATGCAAACCTTATGCGGTAACTGAAGCCAAATAAAAGACACCATGAACTCCAGTTGGGAAGTCAACATATTTTCATGAATATGCTGACAGCATTCACTACTATATTAGAGATAATATCCCAGTCTAACCTCAAGTCAGTCAGGTAGCTGAGCTGAGAGCGGCGGCTAGTGAAAATTTGGAGGAATTCAAAGCCACGCCAAAATTACCACTTTTCATTAGGACAACGCTTCTGCATTATTCCAATTGTTCAACATGACTATGTTTAGTATGGAGATAGACAAAAATCTTTGACGGTCATGAACTGTATGGATACAGACTGTCTAAACTTGGTGTTACCTCATCTAGAAGGAGACATCTGGTCTTATTTGGAGGCCAAGACTGCAATAGTGAAGGAGTTTGGAAGCCCCATGCATATGTTAAAACTCAAGCAAGAATTTATGGAGATCCAATTCCTGAAAGACAAGACTTTAGCGAATTTGGCTGACCAATTCTACCATGAATCACAGATTTTAGTCAGAGAAAAAATTTTGACTGACTTTGACATGAAGATCGGGTTAAAAGCTCTTCAGCCTTAATGCAATTTACATCAAATAATTTCATCTGTGTTAGTTACCAATATAACCACCTCAAAAATGGTGGATCACTTGAAAATTATATGAGCCACGTTTGAGGCCTCTAATCAAAGCTTTGAGCTGAGCCTGGTCAGAAATTTATATACCACCAAATTGACCAAACCAGCTATGTAATCTATCTATTGAAAAGTGTCAGGAAATAAACCTGAGGGGTTCAAGTGGACAGACAAGAGTAACGTGTGCTGTCACCAGTGCGGAGGGAAGGGCCACTTCATTGCCCAGTGCTTCAGCAAGAAGCCCAAGGAGAAAATCAACGTGGTCCTGGAAAAGGAGGCCAAACCCATACAGGAGTTAGGAAAAGGGCCGGTGGCTTAGATGAGGAATATTTTAGAGCTGCGTTTAAACCCATTACTCCTGTTATCCTAAATGAGGACATTATAATCAGTGATCTGTTCATTAATGATAATGCACAGGACCAGCTTTATTAATTGGTCAACTTAGACATCAATGCTGTAACCAGAGCCTGAGAAAAGTGGATTGACCCCAAAATAATTAAGGAGTTCACTTGCCCATACGCACGCCAACTAGTGGACAAGATCCAATCTGATGATAATATGGATGAGCTGGCTGAGGCCAAATTAGATGAGGCAAATCTATCAATCCCCCTAAGCGTGATTAAGGAATCATTTCCTAGTCTGTTGGTAAAATAATTCAAACCCTCAATATAGTGAATAACGCCGCTATACGCTCAGTAAATACTATTTTGCAATACTCTGAGTGTACATATATTGATATAATGATACATCGTGAATGGGTGCAGGTGATTATTGACAGTAGGGTGATGATTACTGTGTCAACCAAGCTGGTGAAGAAAATGAGAATATTTCTCTATTTGGAATATAAGAAGGATTATGGAACTGATGGGCAAAATTTGACTATGTCCTGTGGAGCGTATAGCGCATTACTAATCATATTTGGATCTCTGGTGTATCCGCCCCAGCTATAGTTTTACCCAACCAAAACCACAACATTTTAATTGTGACCAAGTTTTTAAAGAAAATGGGGTTAAATGTAACTTTGAGGATAATACATTGACCATATTATGTCAAATTCTGCCTCTAATTTATTTGAGAGATGGGGAAATTCCGCCTACAAGGAGGAACAACTTCATCAATATGATCTACAATGATAGGTCTTGTTATGATTTGCTACCAATTGGTTGGACAAAAGTGAAGAGAAATGCTGACAGAAATCCTGAAAAATTGGGGAATTCTGTTATGAAGCAAGCCATTGAACATTATGCCGCTGGATTGCAGATAATAGTTAATACATGATTGGCTTTGGAAATTCCAAACTATTGTATAAAGAGGTCAGCAGCTCATGGAAGAAGTCCAGAATAGAGCCATGGGTGGCGCCTGGGATATTGATGCCAGGCCATGGAGAAATCTGAGTTCTCCTGGCAAATTTGTGGAAAATCAATGAAGATTGAGAAAAACTATATTGTTGCATATGTCCATCTGATCCTGATGGCGGAATTGCGAAAATTCCTTATATTTTGAGACTCTCACGGAGATGGTATTGACAGCAGAGGTTGTCAGGCATAGAGTCCTGATAAAGACAACTAACCATATTTGCCAGTATTATTACTAGGAGTCATCAACTAAAATGTGGACGATTATCTGGCTTGTTGCGTGGAGTGCCAGTTGCATAATCCACATAAGAACACAACCAGATATTGACTGGTCCGCCCTGGATTTGCCTAGCATACTGTGTCCCTCAATGTGACTGGACTACTTACAATGAGCACAGGGGGTCAAATATATTATAGTTGCAATTGATCATCTGACTAGATGGTTTGAGACAAAGGCCCTGGTGAAAGTGGATTTGACAAGTTTGTACAATTTATCTTGGTTCAAGTTGTTTATTACCATGGATGCCCACAAATCTTGTTGAGTGACAACGGAATGATTATAGTCCCACGTGATCCTGTGATTGAACTAATAATTGTGATTTAAAGAGTTGTGTCAATACCTACCAGCTGGAGACAAACGGACTGGTAGAACGTGTGAATGGAACTCTGTCCATGACGCTGAGGAAGCTGGTCGCTGGAAAAACTTCCGCGTGGGGAACTTACCTCAGTTCAGTGACATTTACATACATCATTGGTCAACATACAGCGATGGGAAAAACGCCGTTTGAAATGTTGTATGGAAGAAAGGCCATATTACCACCAATTGTATATTTAATTGTTGAACCAAAATCAGGGATGAGTGCTGAGCAGTACTTAATCTGACTTTTGATTATCCTGATCAAAATACAGTCAGAAGCATTTGATAATACCTTGAAGAAAATGATCAAGTCTAAGATGACGGACAATAAGAACCAACTGGCATTATTCAAATACCATGTAGGCGATAGGGTAGCCTATTGTGACATACAAGGCTATGTGAGAAGAAATAAGATAAATTCGCTGTGGTTGGGTTTGTTCAAAATTATTGCCAAGATGGCAATGGATGCATATTCTATTAAGAACCTTGCAGAGAAGAAGAATTGTTAACAGATTTCATGCTATGTATCTAAAGCAGTGGATCCAAAAAAATAAGAGTGTACTCAAAGGACCACTGAACCATTGAGATGGTTATGTCCTGATAATTTTGGTTAAGTCCTAAAAAAGGACCTCTGAACCAAATTAAATGATTAAGTCTTAAAAAATAAGATCTCTGAATCATGAAAACTGGTAAGTCATAGTATATCTAGGAACCAGTTTGGGGGAATGGTAAATAAAAGGATGGACCGCTGAACCAAGAAAAGTTCATGTCCCATATGAAAATAGGAAAAATATAATAAAAAATGTAACATATGAAAAAAGAAGTAAAAAACATAAATAACATAAAAAGTCATAATTTATATACTTTATTATTTGATATCCTCAATTTGAGGATAGTTCCGCCTGTGTCGCTTCTTGGGGGTGAGGATGTATGACAGTTAGAGTAAATACACTTTCAAAATCTTTGTGAGATCAAACGCTAGCAAGGGCTAGAGATACTCATAGCCAAGTATATTGAGTAGAAGCTGAACCCTGAGAGTAAACAATGAGGGGAAGAGAAATTGTATGCCAGTACTTGCCAAACATAGACTCTGGATTGGGGAGGGAAGCAACAAAAAAAGAAATAGTTGGAAAATAATTCCAAATAGTCCAATATTTCACCAGATCTGAAAAAGGAACTCTGGAAGCAAATCAAAAAAAATGACTGACTGGTATTTAATGACATTGCTTCAAGAGGCTTGACGATTATAAAAGGATTATCCATGAAAGCAGTTGAATCTAGCAGATTTCAAAGTCCAATTTGGGAACCAAAGGAAGATTAATAATCGGCCACAACTTCTTTGAGATGGTCACTATTCTGGTTTCATCAGTATCAGATACTGTTTCCACTAGTTCAGCGTGGGGACCACCTACATGTGTTTAACTTGAAGTATGGGTTCTAAGGGGGACCATAGAAGAAATTTCACTGGGCAGTATGACTCATCAATTGGAAGAGATGGGCATCTTTGGTAGAAGGATTTTCTAGATATTGTTGGTAATGAGAGTTAAATTTTGACATATGAGCTGGATGAGAGGGGTAATTTTGGAATTTTTTTAATGGTTGAAATTATCTAATTTAGTATAGATTAGTCTCTCATTTATTCTTATTTTTGGCACAATTAATTTTTAAATTTATGAAATAAGCTCTTCAATAAAAGAAAAATGCACTAATAACATGAGAAAAAGTTATTAGAGATAACAAAAGCAAGTATAGATAATTATTCTTATTTTGCCACAAGAAAGAAGTTGACAGTAGTGACCTCCTGTAAAGGACAAGGAGGGAGATCAGTAATTCAAGGACTCTAAATCAAGATACTGAATATGATAATGGGTCATATGCCCTGACTGGGGGAAACCGGCTACCAGGACTAGCCTTATTATGAATAAACTGACTAGACTGGCACGTCAGTGGATCTTGAGGACTGCACTCTGAGGAGCTAGTGGCAAGGAAGAAAAGGAAGAGAACCGCAGGTCAAAGGTTGTCCTGAGCAGTGTTGAGTGCAGATTTGGTGTGCTCCGCTAGAAACTAAGAAGTATCCAACCAGGTCTGAAGTGGCATTCTCCTGTCCCAATCTTATTCTTTCTGGAAATCTAGGCAAGAGGGGGATGTGTTTAGATTTTTGCCCATCTTTCCAGCTTCCTAAGATATTTGCTAGTTTTCTAGGGGATAAGTCCCACTAGCAAATGAATTAGTTGTTGATTGACCTCTATTTCAGGTTAATAATGTCTAAGAAATTTGGGTAATTTGCCAGGTTTGCGCCATCAAGTATTGATCTGTGTAAATGCTTAATTTCTTGGGCAGAGTTGCCAACAAAATTTGGTCATCCAATAATTAGTTGCTGATTAACTATCAGGTGTACTTATTGGGATCCGTTGGTTTCATCACCAAATGATTGGGAATTTAATCAGCAGTTGTGAGGCAAGTGATGCCGCCTTCAACTTGAGAATCAATTAATTGTTTTGCGACCTTCTATAAAAGGTAAAGAGTCCCATTACCTAAGCAGGTCACTAGCCAAATGTGGTGGTTCAATGTGATTGAGTGGGAATGTTAAGGACACGTTTTCTGGCTCTGTGCGTTTTAGGTCTCAAGGATGTCCAACGGAAGGATCCTAACTAGATGAAGAAGACCATCTCTGGTGAGACGTTGAGGGGGCTTAATGGCTATAGCTGCCGTTTCATGGCTGACGCACCAACCAAGAAATTGGGTGTCAAATCCCCCTCATAAATTCCTTAGTAACTTTATTAATAAAGCATATAGAAAGTATTGAAAAGTTTGATAAGCCTAATATTAGCTTTAAGTTCTATTCATCTTCATATAATTATTAACTATTACAATAAATGTGAAATATTTTGTGTGATAAAGAGTAAGGATCGGATATCCATAGAAGAGAAGCAGATCTTTGACGTGTATCTCCACTGACTCAGCGTGATGAGAATCAAGGCTGGGAACCTCTGAATCTGAGAGTGGATTAAGTTCAGCTGGATTAGGGAAGAAGTCTTAATTGTTAATTCAGTATTTTGTAAATTATTACAGGTTTAGCGGTGGACCACATCTGGTTTAATTCTTTAACTACAGATAAAGTTGTCATACTATTATTGCTCATATATATCCATCAAGCAACGAAAATTGTGCACATAGCAAACCTGTGCAATTAAAAGCTGGGAACTATCAGCAAAGAACCCATTTTTAATAGAGTGAGGGCTACCAGGGCCTGAAGGTCTTCCAAGACCTCCTGGGATTTTGGAATTGCAGTATGCACACAAATTCTAGATTAATTGAATAATTTATTGATTGCTTTATCCGCTAGGGGTGATTTACCATAGCAGATGTGTGAGTTATCATATAATATGATAATTATTATTGGTTTTTTTCCTTATGGGCTGTTAATTAATTTAAGAGATTCAATATCACTAAATTACTGATGTTCTGTTGGTTAGATATTGCTGGCAATGGTTTACACTTAGTTCAATTAAAGATATTTTTATGATTTTTATTATCTTGTATGTTTCTATAAGAGTTTGTCGCCCATTAATTAAGGGTTTAGTAGTAGTTACTGGGCGTTTACAACGCTTTTGGTAGCAACTTGCAGGTTAACCATTTAGGCAAGCCAACTTTCTATTGTTAGGTAAAAGATCCCATTACCTAAGCAGGTTGCTAATTTAATTAATATAAATCGCTGAGATGAATGAAGACATTAGGACACTTCTTTCTGATATTCAACCCAGGAGGAGTTGTGTTCTAGTCAGTGGTAAAATACAACTAAATGGATGAAGTAAATTACCATTTTTTATTGACTCCTTAGGGCTAATTTATTAATGATGGTTGCTGTTTCTATTGATGCACCAACAAAAGATTAGGGCGTCATAATTCCCTATATAATTCTCTTGTTCTTTATTCAATAAAGCAGAATTGATAAGTGTCTAATTTTCTATACTTTATAAATATAAATAACAATAATTATGGTATCAGAGTTTAAGGATATTTTCCTTTGTCCATGTATTGCTTTCAAGTTCTCAAGATCTCTTGTTTCAGGAGAGGAAGAAAGAAGTTTCTTTAGTCCAGAAGCTGCCTACTCTAGAAGAAGAGATGAATGGATAGGATTTCCCTTGTCTGGAAGATTTAAGTACCTATAAGTATCAGAAGGAAAATCTTTAGTCCTGTCTAGCGTTGAAGACATACTCAATTTGGTTGTGAAGAGCTCAACTGGGATTAAATTCTTTATTTTTAAAGTCAACTCATTCATTTATCATGTCACCAATCTTTCCAATGCAGACTTTACCTGTTCAGCAAACCCAAAAACGTTTATATCTGGTGCTCACTTCAGTGGTTTTTGAGCTTTCAGGCCAAAGATAACAGAAAGAAAATTACCACAATATCATACAAGAACGAATTTTGGAACTGTGAATAAGATTCTAAACTTTAAACATGAAATTGCTATATTCAGCGTCATAAACCAATCTACTAATTTGGATGAGTGAGTGAAAAAACTGTGGGAGAAATAGAACAAGTCACAAAGGTCAACAGAAATATATATGGGAAACTCAACTCCTTGAAATGGAAATACACCAAAGTAATTTAAGAGTTTCTATTCCAGAAAACTGAAAGAGAACCAGATAGAGAATGCTTTTGCCTGATTCATGATATTGTAGTTCAGATCCTAAAGCGCTTACAAGAGCTCAAAAATCTCAAATGTGATTGCACCCAGATAGAGGCGAATGAAGCTGACAACAGGGTACATGAAAGTTCAACTGCAAAATCATATTTATAAGAAATATGCATGGACCTTTCGCTGCAATTTTGGAGATGACAGCTGAATATACTAATATCATTATCAGGTTGCCAAGCAGCAAGCTTCTGCCACAGTAGAAACAGAAGAATTTTGAAATACACAAAAAATTACTTATGGTTCACCAAGATAACGCATTAGCATTTTTCCACTTATTTTAAATGTCAATGTTCAGTTATGTGACTGACAAAAAGCAGTAATTGTGATAAGCTGCTAAACTTTCTGTCAAAATCTAGTTTTGCACCATCTCAATAGGGATGATTGGACGTACAGCGATACTAAAGAAGCAATCATGACTGAGTTTGGGAGTCCTGAGTGGATGGCTAACCAAACAGGAGTTTATGGGAATTTGATTCAAGAAGGTCAAAACATTAACCACTTTCGCTGAGCAATTTTACCAGGAAGAACAAAAGCTGGCTGGTGCGAAAGTTCTAATGGATTTTGATTCACATATATCAATGCAAACGGCGCTTTGGACCTACATTGATTTGCACCAAGCTATGGATTGGCGCTTAAAAACCAAAATTTCACGTTACAGATAGTGGAGTATCTCTAGATGTTATTAGCAACTTCAAAGCATCTTATTGAGTCCCAAAGTCATTCCCACCAGAAATCAGAATACAGTGAAGTTCTTTGAGCCTAATAAAGAACTAAAAATAAAGTAATAACAGGAAAACAGCCCAAAGGACCAAAAGGTGCGGATAAAACTCAAACTCACTACTGCCAATGTGAAAAACTTGGGCATTTAGTTGCTCAATGTTGGTATAAGAAGCCTAAATTAGAAAGTAACTCTGGTTCAGGCTAAAGAGAAGGAAACTGGCCAGAATATGGAGAAAGAGCCAGCAGTCTAAATATGGAACAATCTTGCACTGTGATCAATCCTGTTCTTCATGACATATTCAGTAATGAGTTATATGTTTAATCTATTCATAGATAAAGAAACACCTAATCCACTATACCATGTGGTTAATTTGGATATAGATGCAATCACCCAAGCAAAAGAGAATTGATAGACTCTGAAATTGTGAAAGAAGTTGCTTGGCCAAATGCCCACAATTATCAGAAAAAATTCATAACTTCTGAAAGCACCAAAGAACTACTCAAGATGAAACTATCAATTCAAATATTTCTCTCCATATCAGCACAAATAAAATAAATTTTTCCTGCTCTGTCAGCGCAATTAATCAATACTTAAGATTTGGTAAATAATGCCATGATTTACTCAGTAAACACCTTAAGAAAATCTCTAAGTGTAAGTATACAGACAATAATGTCAATTGGTTAAGAGAATGGGTGATAATTGACAGTGGAGCGCCTATTAGTATTGTTTTGATTAAGTTGGTGAAGCAAATGAAGGTTTCTCTAGATTTGGAATATTGGAAGTAATATAGAACTTTTAGACCAGATACTACAACCTCATGTGGAGCATACAAAGAACTGCCCTTCATTTCAGATTGCTGTACGTATCAGCTCCCACCATAGTATTGGCAAATCAAAATTATAGCATCTTCTTTGGAGCAGAATTTCTGAGAAAGCATGGTGTCAAATATGATTTTGATAAAAACACCCTAACATTTTTTGTCAAACCCTGCCCTTGGTATATCAGCAGAAAGGAGAAATTCCACTGATGGAGAAGATAGATTTGTAAATTTATTATACAAAGAAGGCATAATTCCCACCCAATACAAGGTGGGTGTAAGAAAAAATGGGGAGATTCTGAAACAGAGCCTTGAAACTGTGGATGAAGTTAAGGACAAAAAATGATAAATACCATTCTGCCAGGAGCACAAATAGTTAACACAGGGTTAAAGTTGTGAATCCCAGAACAAATATATGGAGAAATCACCTCATGGAACAAATTGAGATTAGAGTTTTAATAGCTCTAGAAATTACAATACCAGGCCACAGTGAAATTCTAGTCCTACTGGCCAGTCAGAGTGAAAGACTGATGAAGGTGGAGATAAACCAATTTCTTGCATTTGCTCATTTATTACTGATGGCTGATTTCAGAGAGTTCCATGAGTTTAAGACTCTAGTAGATATGGTATTACCAATGGATGCTACCAAAAATAATAATGTACTGGTCAATTAAGAGTAACTGGCTGGGGGACCATCTAATACTAAAAAAAAAGAGTAACTGGCTGGTTTATAACATCTAAAGGATGAAGTGCTATAATTATTTAAGAAATATCCGGTGATACTTTCTCAGGATGATCATGGCCTTGGATGTGCTAAAAACTTGATCCATAAAGTTTACACTGGTGAATACCCGCCGATATGAATGTAACATATCCACTAATTCAAGGAGGCTGAAGCAGTAGTCATTGAAAAAATCAGTAAACTGATTGATCATGGATTCCTTGTACCTTAATCAAGTCCATGGGTGAGTCCAATTCTTATTGTGAAGAAAAATTATGTATCAGATTGAGTGGTGATTAATTAAAAGCAATTGAATAAAATTACTTAGAAGGATCTGTATCCGCTGCTGGGGATAGATGGCGCGCTCAATCGTCTAGGGGAATCCAAGTTTTTTGGTGATAGAATTGATCTCAGTGTATTGAAAAAAGACTCTCACAAAGAAGACTAAGAGAAGTGTGTGATAATCACCACACAAGGGTTATACCAACCTCTGAGAATGCCTCAGGAATTATGCAACATGGCAGCTACTTTCAAGTGGACAATGTATTCTATCTTGAGTGACCTGAAGTTTTCTTGCGTTTTAGTGTACTTGGACGATATCAATGTTTCAGTAGTACATTTAACAATCACCTGGAACACTTGGAGCGAGTGTTTAAATACCTAGTAATAGCGAAATTGAAGATTAAGCTGAGGAGATGCCATTTTTTCAAAAAAGAGCTTATATATTTGGGTTTGTGATAAAATCTGGAGGATTACAACTGCAGCTGCAGAAAATGATGGGCATCAGATGAATGTCAATCCTGAAGAGTGTTCTGGACATACAAGTCTTTTTGGGATGGTCAGCTATCATTGCCAATTTATCAAGAATTTTTCTGGAATTTCCAAACCACTACTATTACCTACTGAAGGATCCAAATAAATGATTTGTGTGGAATGAGGAGGCTAAAGAAGCGTTTGATGAGATCAGAAGATATCTTATAACTAGTCCTGTTCTGAAATACATAACATTTTAATTGGGAGTTTATAATCTAGATGAATGCCTCATTAATGGAAATTAGAGCGAGTTTTAAGTCAAGTAGACAATTATGGGAAGAGCATCTGGTGAAATATGTAAGTCAGACATTGTCACCAGTGGAAAGGGACTACACTGTGACAAAGCGTGAATGCCTTGCAAGGATACACGCCTGCAGACAACTTTTAGTGTATATCATGTGACATAATTTAAGGTTTTGACTGACTGTTAGATTTTTATATTTTGGCTTAAAATAAACACTTTGAGAAATCCATTATGATTATAAATTATTCCCACTGATGGAACCCTTGATCCTTTCCAATTTATCTGCATAATCTGTTAAATCAGATTCACATCAAAACCTCCTTAATTGAGCTTATACATCTCAATTATAATAGTAATGATTTAATTTATTTTATTTTATTTTATTTTGAGATGGGCTGACCTGGGGAAGATACTGCACTAATTAAGTGGAAATTGAATGAATGGTAAGGAGGATAAAACCCAGAAAACCTCCATGCACGGCATATGATGGGCTAGAAACTCATGGACCGCCTTTGCTATTCACTATCTCAGTTTGAGCATATTATCATAGCTAGTAACAGATATAATATAATCTTATTATGGCCGATTATGGGACCCATATGGGTGCATCAAGTGGGTTTTATGGCATAAACTTAATTGCACTCACGAATTTAATTCAATTACAATTAATGTATAATGGATTTTTATATGTTAATACTCATATTTGGCATGATAGCGCTTGCTTATAGATGACCCAATTAGGGAATCCTAGTACTATTGAGCTGCCTGCCAATGGCTAAATTAGGGGTGCGTCATAATTTTAGCTTCTATAATGTCATTTCTCAATTTTATTGTATTTCATTAGCTGTATGGCAAAACGTTTATGGGCTGCTTGTAAAGTGAATATACATTGCTGAGTGCTAATATTACGCCTAAAAATCTTCCCAATTATGAGAGTAGAAAGTCCTTAAATTTTAGCTGAAATGATTGTTTTAAGTTAATTCAAAAACTTAATCAACTTAGAAAACTTTAATAACCACTGCCATAATTCATAGAGGATTGACATGGTTTTTATTAAAATCATATAATAGATGAGTATGGCCATGAGACCCCCTAGAGATATAAAATGCTGGCGCCTGGCCTACTAATAAATAATCATTTTAACATCTTAAATCTGATCATCTTATATCAGTTTATATTAGTTAATATTATATTATATACTATCAAGTCTTCATTCAGTTCTATCTGCATATTAAATGTGTAAACAAGCATAAAGAGAGCTTATCTTTGTTACCTGCATTGGGAGAGTTCTCAATTATAGAGGGAAAAATTACCCAGAAGAGACCAGAAAATTCAGTTATTATTATTTAAGCTTCTTGAGCTTCAGAACAATTAGGAAATATCATAAGACACTTAGTAAAATTGAGGATAAATTGGTCAAAACTCAACTATCAAAAAGGAGTTTATTCAATAAGCGAGTAGATCTTCAAACATAACACTGACCATTTGTCTCTACGCTGGTTGCATAATCTTAAAGGACCAGGGGGGTGTCTGGCTTGATGGTATCTGAAGCTGCAAGCTTATTAATTTTACTTATATACACCAAGCAGGAGCAGCCCATCTGAATGTTGATAGATTATCAAGATTACCTGCTGCCTAAGTCGTGTACCAGAAAGTATGTAAAATATTCCAATGGATGATAAAAGAAAATATTGGGGATGAAATCCAGGATATTCAAAGCGCACTGAAGAAGGTGATAAAAATACTGTGATGAAGAACGGACACTTGTATATTAATTAATAGAAATATGGTGCATATTCCCTAAACTGTCAAAACGCTTAGAACTTATTCAAGAGACTCACAAAGTCGTAGGCATGCTGGCCTAAGAAAGATAATGGATTATCTATATCAGTATTATTAATTGGAATCAATCAATTAGTATGTCACAGATCATCTACCTATTGCGTGGATATCAACTCCACAAGCCCACAAGAATGATATGGGACGCCAGCTAATACGCCCTGAGTTCACCTGGCACATGGTGTCATTAGACGTGATGAGACCCTTGAGTGTTAGTGTTGGGGGATAAGTACGTTATAGTTTGATAAACCATCTGACCAGATGGGAAAGATGAAGGCCTTGAGCAGAGTGATCTATCAACGCTGCAAGATATACACTGGATCAAGTAGTGTACCAGCATGGATGCACGCAAGTATTACTCAGTGATAGTGGAATCAACTTTACATCTTACTTGAGAAAATGAGCAAATCAATGGAAATCAGAGGGGTGGTTCCGTTCCCTACCATCCATAAATGAATGTAATGGTAGAGAGAGTTAATGTAATTATGGACGCAACATTAAAAAAATTGGTAGTAAGGAAAATCTCCGCTTACAGGTACTATCTGAGTTCAGTTACAATCACGTTCATTATCAGTTGTCATACAGTGACAGAGAAAATGCCGCTTAAACTTTTATATAGATGAAGAGCCTCAATACCACCAATTTTCAAATTAAGCAATGGAACTAGCTTCAGTAAAAGTTCAGAGCAATACCTAACATGACTAGAAAACATCATGTTTGAATTGCAATCACAGGCATCAAACACAATTTTGGAGAAAAAGAATTAGAGCAAAAAACAGGAAAATAATAACAACCAGAGCTTAAAATGTACCATTTGGGTGATAGAATAGCTTACTGTGATACCCATGGATTTGGAAGAGAAACAAGTTGGACGCCTTATAGTCAGGTCCATTTGAAGTTATTGCCTAGATGGCAAAAGATGCCTATATACTTTTAAAAAATCACCAATGGTCATATAATAAACCAGATCCATACCAAATACTTAACGTATTGGATTCAAGAGACAAATATGAAAATATAACCAGTTCAACATAGAAAAAAATTAAAATAGAAAAAAATATATTATTAGGAGATTTTTTTGTAAATATGAAAAATTAAAGCTATTTAGATATCATATTTTAATTCTGCAAAAAATAGCATCAGGCGGTGACCCACCTATTATGGTTTTGTGGAGAGAAGGAGGATGAACTATGACCATCTAGTACTAAAAAAAGGAGGATGAACTATGAAGGCAGTAACGAAGAACAAGTGATGACACTTTGTAGGACAGCTCATGTTGAAACTAAGTCTACTATGAAGAGGCATAAGGAAGGAGATTTAGAAGATCCTCCCTGATCAAAAATGGGGAGCTCATCCTGACGGGTAACACAGAAATTAGGAGATTCTTCATAAACCCAACCAAGAAGATTCTTAAACAGCGTGTCATTATAAAAACCAACATGGTGAATACAGGTTTTCCAGAACATATTATTGACAAGATTGACCAAAGTAGTCCTGGTGCATAATGGGGCCATGGAACCATGATCAAGAGGAGGCATCAGCAAGAAGGAGGTGAAGAAGAATATGTTAATTAGAATGGTCATGAAGAGATGATTTAAGAAAGGAAAAAAGATTGACTATAAGAGATCAAATTCAAACCATGCTGGCTGATTCAAGCCCAGGAAAAAATGGCATCTGACTCCAAGATTCTGTATTTGCTGGATAATCTGGTCAAGTGGGGGCGTGTTGGGATTTAAAATGCCCACATAATTCATATTGATTGTAAACTATCTTCTTTATCAGATAGGTGTGATTTACCATAGCACTGTGGGAGTTATCATATGTTTGGCAACTATTGTTGATTGTTATTTCCTATAGATGTTGATTAATTTTGATGAGATAAATCCCACTAAATTACTGATGTTTTGTTGAGGAGAAAGCCTGGTAATATTTACAAGTAGTTTGATTATTGGTTTAGAGATTGATAATTTAATTAACTTGTATGAATTAATCATAGTTTGTCACTGACCAATTAAGGGTTTGTTTGTAGTTGCTTGGCGTTGACTATGCTTTTAGTAGCAGCTTGCGTGTTGACTTTTTAGGCAACGCGACCTGCTGTTAATAAGTAAAAGGTCCCATTACCTAAACAGGCTGCTAGCTTGATAAGGATAAAGCTCTGAGGTGATTGAAGACATTAGAGAAAGTTTTTAATATTCAACCCAGAAGGGGTCATGTTCTTGTCAGCGGTTGAATACAACTAGATGGATGAAGTAAACCATTATTTATAGATTAATCCTGAGTGTTAAGTCATTGGTGATGGCTGCTGTTTCTATTGATGCACCAAAAAAAGTTAGGCGTCATACTTCCCTATATAATTCTCTTGCTTTTTATTTAATACTGAAAAATTGATAAGTATCATATTTTCCTAGACTTTTATAGGTTCTTATAACCATACTCACGGGAATAGAGCTAAAGATTATTTTCTTTGTCAATATATTTTTTTAAATTTCTCAAGATCTCTTGTATCAAGAGATGAAGGGGGAAGTATTTTGGTCCAGAAGTTGCCAACTCTAGAAGTAGAGTTAAAGGAATAGGCTTTCTCTTATCTGGAAGATATTGAGTACTTTCAAGTATTAGAGAAAAGAGCTTTAGCACCTGTCTAGAGTTAAGAGATACAAATTAAATTGTGAAAAGCTCAACTTGAACAATAGTCTTCATACTTTGTCAACCCATTCATTTATCATATCAATATATGTTCATCGCACACACTGAACCTGTACAGTAAACCTGAAAAGTTTACATGGTACCTCCTCGTCTATTGGGCCCTCTTTCAGTTAAGAAATGAGATCAAGCTATAGCCCTTGAACAACATCTTCTAAAGGTGGCTCGAGGTGCATGGATAGGTAAAAAGGGGGACTTTCTCAATGTTATCTAACACTGATCTCGCTGCATAACAAAATTTTTCCTAAACTAAACCTTTTCTTAGTTGATCACCTTACAGCAAACCAATCAGACCCAAGTGAATGACAAACTAGAGCAAATGTGTGCTAACTTCAACAATTAATGTTAAACAGGATACCCTGTTGTCTAAAGAAGAAAGCCAGTCTTCCAAGATTAAAACTTCCAGCAACTCCTAGATACCAAAGACTCACTTGAATATGTCAATGACTGTTACAATATTCTCCAGGATGATATGGATGAGTTCTGATGTCAAGTCAATAAGGCTATTCCACAAACTGACCCAAGAACCACTGAGCCAACTGTGTCTAAATGGAATCCTTCTCCATATATCCATGTTCTCTAACCTGTTGGATTTTTCAAGTCCGCCTCTAAAGAGAAGTATGTGCCTGGGACCAAAATCATCCAGTCTTATCTCTACTTATATGAAAATGTGACAGAAATGGTTACAGATTTCCAAAAGTTCCAGCACATACAATATTGTATTGATAGTAAGGCCTGTGAGATCATGATGCAAATCTTTAAAGAGCGCTAATTGGGGTGACATAAATGATGCCCAATTCAAAGAATTTGGAAGTAATATTTTGTTTTTTATTTGTAAACAAACTTTAATGCAGATCTGCCCTAGATGTAAAGAAGCAAAAATCAAGTCTGCTGAGCAGGTTTATCAGGAAGCTCATGCCCTTGCTGCCTACAATTAAGTTTCTCTGGACGATGTTATTGCCACTTTCCTCTCATTGTTTCAATACAGTATAACTCTTCATACTAAATTTATGAATGAAAATGATGTACAAATTAATTCTTGATATTAAGATTCTATAATGGAGTTGTCTGAGCCTGAAGTTCACCAAACATTAGTAAAAAGGTTTCTGTATCTAATTCATGCAGTAATAAGATTCAAGTCACCTAAAAATCAATGCAACCCTTGCTCCTATTGCAGAATCTTTAGACATCAGGAGGATTCCTGTTGTAAGAAAAAAGCCGATAAGATTGGAAAAGAGGAACCAGCTTAGGGCGTAGAGCCCTCTCTGCTGACAACTCTGCGCCTCATCCTGTGTCTAAAGTTCCTTTCAGCTCTTAATGTTACATCATATCTTAATCTGATGAAATGGATGTCCTGGACTTTTTATTTCAAATAAAGATCTAAATTCCTTTCACTCTGCTCTTTCCAGACCACTTTTATTATAAATTCAATTTAATCTATCCACCATATTGGCATTGAGGTTACCCATGTTGAATTAGTTGTCCATAAGGAGAAAATACTGGCCATAGTCAATAATTTATCACCAATTAAGTCATTTCCTCTCGATTTATGAAAGAGATTCTAAGGTTGCACCAGATCAAAACCACGCCTTAAATTATGGAACCATTTGACCTTATTGAACCCGATCTCTGATCCTACTCCTCCTTGCCACTTTGGTATGTATCCCTTGTTGTGTCAGTCCCAGCAATTGTACTAAAGATTCATGGTTATTATTTTCTCATAGGCACACAATTCCTTATTGAATTCGACACCAAAATCAATTATAAGGACTTATATTTTTTATTCTAGGATATTGCATTCCCTTTTTGTTAAAGGTGACCCTAAAGAGAAAGTAAGAAGAAAACCTAGGACCTGTTTACTGGAAACTTAACCTTCTTTGAGCTGCTAGAGTACTAAGTAGTTGAGCCAAAAACCAAACTACCACCTTACAGTGCTGAGTCTCAGAAGAATGGCCATATAATCTAACAATTGATTAGCTATAAATAAATCTAAATTGCTGATGGACATGAGGATTCAAGTTACCATTTCGCCAGACCAATTGCTGGAAATTCGCGGAGAATCTAGTCCAGCTATATATGATTATCTTTTACTTGCCCTAGGGTGCTTGTCCCTGCTTATTTTAGGCCTTTAAACATCTTGATGACCAATTTCACTGATTGAGCTATTCAAATAACTTAAAACAAACCTGTTACGTATGTTTGGACTCTACCTGCAACCAAATTGAATCTATTTGCAGGTGCAGAAATTTACATGATTTAGGGATTGACGTGTACAATACCTTCACCCACATGAAATTAAAGATAGGTGAAACCTTCACTCTAAATCAGCAGCGTTAAGTAGATGCTTTAATAAATAGTATGCTGACATATCTTTAAAAGCCCAGATGATTTTAAGATGATGAAAGGTGTGCAGCATAGAGTGCTTTTAATTGATGCTCCTTCAAATTCATGCTCAACTTTACCAGGAATCTAAGTATAAATAATCCCAGGTGATAAAGGAGTTAAAGCACTTATTGGACGCAAGTTTACATAAGCCCCCATAAAGCCATGGGCCTTGACTTTGATGCTTTTTTTGAAAAAGGTTTGGTGGGCATTGGTGGTAATAGAATACCACCGGTTGAATACCATTACTTGAAAAGACAATTATCTGCTACCATAATAAATGATTCTTTAAGACTCTTAGCTGTTTCCCAATTCTTCTATGCAATGGATCTCACCAGCAGATACTGGCAGATTGAACATGTTCCAGATAGTAAGGAGAAATGCGCCCTTATAGCAAGTGAGGGGTTATTTTGAACCTACTCAAATGTCCCAAGGACTATGAAACGCACAGACACTTTCAAAGGGCTATGGAATGCTTGCTAGGGGAATTGAAGTTGCCATGTTTTGGCTTACTTAGTTGATGTAACTATGTTCTATTGCACTATTGCCAACATCTCGCACACTTAAAGGAAGTGTTTAATTATCTCTGCTCTGCTTCATGGAAGCTGAAACCAGCCAAATACCTTTTAAAACTGACATGGAATTCCTCAGGCATTATTTACCCAGAAAGGGATATCGCCGTTACCAGACAAAGTGGTCACTATTGAGAAGATAACTTGACCATCCAGCATACATGATATTCAGGTCCTACTCAGGATTGTCAGCCACTATCAACAATTTATCACCCACTTTGCTGAGCTTGCTGAATTGCTGATGTATCTGCTTTATAAGTAGGTCGTTCCAATGAGAGAAAACTTAACATCAAGCTTTTGACTTCCTAAGGAAAGCTTTTAAGACCATTCTGTATTTGTACATCACAAATTACATAAAACTTTAATCATTTTTATTAATACTAGCGACGTGGCTGTTGAGCCATTCTGGATCAACTTGGTGCAAACCAAGTTGATCATCCTATATCATAATTGAGTAAAATCCTTCACCATGCAGAAAGGAATTACAGCATCACTAAACGAGTATGCCTAGCTGTCCTGCTTGACATTGGGCATTTTCATCCTTCCTTGTTAGGAATCATATTACACTGGTACAGATCATGCCTCTCTAGATTGGCTACAATAGATGAAGGATCCAGATGGACGGCTATTCTGATGGGCCCTCAAACTCCAAAAATTATAGAATTTCAATAGTTCATTATGCCAGAATAATACATTAAAACTCAAAGTAAATTATCATGACTACCCATATTGACTCTCTATGACTCCAAGGAAGATTAAATTTATAAACTCATTAGGGAATTAAGGATTGTGCCAAGATTCTCTTGAAGTTCAGAAATGATTGAAGAAGATAACTGAGCGGTCTAAGATTAGAGACAGTTTTTTTTAGTACTAGAAGATTAGAGACAGTTTGATGTATAAACAGGTTGGTACCTCTTGGCTTCCTTATGTCCAACTATCATCAAGAAAGGAATTGCTCATAATGCACATTTTCTTGTAGGCCACAGTGCCATAATGATAATTCCATCAGTGGCAGTGAGAGTAATGTTATTGGGAAGGGATGATTATTTTAATCTAAGGGTCCCTCATTATCTGTAGCCAGCTTGGCAAGTCAGCGCGGGGGTTTCTTGTAGCTTTAAGTATTGGAGTGGTAATGACGAACACCCTGAGGACCTTTAATTTTACCCTTAAATGTCAAGGATAAAACACAACTTGAAAACAATTAGAGGTAGAAATAAAGGCTTTTGTTGAGAAATTGGGGTGTTTACACTCAGGCGACAATGTCAATAAGTTGCCCGCCTATCAATTATCATTCAAAACAATTGTTGGCAAACATTTCCTCAAATATTCTTGACATCAATAGCCAGTAAACTCTAATAAATTATAGTTATTAAATACTTATAAATTTATCCTTGCAATCAATTTCCAGTAAATTAGGAGCTTAAATGCTGATGGAAATTTTTCTCAATATGCAAAATAAGACTATCATTGAGTTAACTAGCTCAATTAAATGAAGGAGCTAAGTTGAAACAGACAAATAGTAATATAGTACTAAATTTCTCACAGTCAGGCCCACATCTGTTGTGCTTAGATTCATGCAGCCCGAGTGCGGTGGGGGCAGTACCCAGGTTTCATCCCAAAAAGTTGCCTGCATTGGGTGCCCTAATGGGCACACAAAAACTCAAAGTACTAAATTTATTGAAATCAGATAAGTTACTCAGCAATTGTCCTCGACTAATCAAACCAAAAATTTAGGAAACTATGTGACAAAACAATTGGATTAGTAATAAACACCAACCATAAAGCTCTTCCTCATGGTTTTCAAGGATGGTTAGCCTGGCAGGTAAAATTGCTTCCACCCTAGTGCAGGTTTTGAGTTTAAAACCTGTACTGGCTAGAAAAATTTTTGGTGTGGTATATTTTTTTCAAGGTTAACCTACCTCAAATATATTTTTACTCAAGAATTTCTCTTTGGATACACCTTTACAACTATCCTGTACTCCAGGTCATTAGTCAAGATTGTAGCTATAAAGTTTCTGCTCAACGCCAATTATAGAGATATCATTATTAGTGTACTATTTTCTTAATGGCTGGAGGATCTCAACAGATTGTTGTGGTCAAGTCTTCAATTACTCATGGAAATTGCAGCAAAATGCAATTAAATTGATGACATTGTAATTAAACATAGATATATTCCCAAGCCATTATCCTATCAAGCTTTCAAACAATTTTGAGATCGTCAATAAAAGTGGTGTGCAGGTTGTTGCTGAGAGTAACGCTCCAGGTAAAAGCTGCAATAAGAGGGCATAGTGGCTAATTTAGCAAGCAACAACGTTTAGGTTATCTGCAGTATGTTTTTATTTAACTTTCGAGTTAAGCATATTAACCTAACCCAGAGCACTAAGGGAAGGAGTCCCGATAGCTAAGTAAGTTTGGGTAAGTATGAAGGCGAATATCACTAAATACTAAGCCACAGACTTAGTGGAATAGACTGTGGTGTAGGTGCTGGTTTTGCGCCCAACAGTAAGGTCAAAATCAGAACCCCAAATTAAGGCTGGCTATCAGGCTAAGGTCTTTAGCATGTTTTGTATTAAAATTCTTTTATAACAGGGGAAGGCTTATTCAGAAAATAATCTTATTTTATTAAGATTAGCTGAACATCTGAGAAAATCAAAAACAATTCTCAGCTGCACTATCTATATAAGGTAAGAGTTTTTCAAAAATTCAACTGCTTATCAAAACTGGTACAAGCTGAGAATTTTCACTTTTCATTAAAGCGCAATCTTCTAAACTCGCCTGAATTTGGTTACCTCATACCTAGTGATTTTATGATTTTCAAACCAATTTTTTCCAAATTTTCAGTGATTTTTGCACCATTAGCTTCATGACTGACAAATAAAGCAAAATTGCTTTTAGATTAATGACCTTAGAGAGATCACTTTTATCTCACAGGGGTTATGGCCCTATTTCCAGTGGCTTCAGATGCTTATCCTTGGAAGGGCGGTCTTGCCCTGGCAAAATGTCACAAGTTGTGATAGGGATAGCCAGCTTTGAAAATGAACAATGGTAAATTCAAACTGATCAAGGGATCAAACCATTTCCCATTCATTATAATAACAATGTCACGAAGAACCAAATGCTCAACTCGTCTCATGCCTGTGCACTGAGTTTACCTTAATAGTAAAAGATCTAAAGACTCTTGAGGAACATGTGAAGGAGAGATTACCCCAGATAGTCCTAAGATATGAAGATAATATCAAAAAGACACTGATGATGTCCTTTTTATCCAACCTTAGTCAACACCATATCGATGTTGTAAGGCCTTTAGCTTCATCTATTAAGCTAAATTTGTTCATGCACCCTTTAGGTCCAAAAAATTAATCCCCAAGGCCCAGCCCCTCAAACAGGTCTCTGACCTATGTCAAACCGGGACGAGAGATGGGTGGCTGCTGCCCCTCCCTGTTTTCCACGTGTCTTTGCCAGAGTTCCCCCTCATCCTAAATCCATACTGTTATTTCAATCTACAGATTTTATTTTTTAAAATCATACAGCTTTGTGAAGACGTTTTGAATATTAAGAAGCTCTCTACCATGATCATTATTGCTCAATCCTCAACAAGGGGATTAACAAGAAGGCAATCTGATTTTTTCAGCTAAGCATCACTTTTCGAAAATCAATTCAGCCTAAAATTTTAGCTCCACTAAAGAGATTTACGAAAATTATTAGCAAATATGGCGGGAAACCCCGCAAAAGAACCCGCAGGCTATGCCAAACGAGCCAGCACCACCCCCAAACGAAGCAACCCTCGGCTACCCACCTCAGGGTCAACCAGAATCACCCACTCTCAAGCAGCAGCCATGAAAGCAGGCACCACCCCCAACCTGGAGCTACTCCAACTAGCGCCAGTTCACCTGATCGCACTTCTGCAACCTGCACGCCTAACAGCTCTGTGTGCGCTGCCTCCCACCAACCCGCTGGGCCCCCTCCAACCAAGGAGGTTATCACCCACGCTGTTTTAATGGCGTCTGCTCAGTTGAATGCAACTCAGCCCATCCAGGCATTCACTTCCCCCATTGTGTCAGCTAATTCATCCCCATCTATTATTGCTGACGCCGTGTTTCTGGCTCCCTCCATGAGGGGCGATACCCAGCTACCTGGCCCCCAAATCCTCAGATGTAAGGTTGGATTAGCCGCACATTCTGGTTCACTAAGCACCAAATTGGGACAATCTACTCTTCCCAATGAGGATTCAAATGGTTCGAATTTTTGGAACTTCACACCAGTTCCAATCTCACCCGTCCCATTCAAACCCCGTAATTGGCACCTCTCAAGTCGGCACTTTATCTCAATATGCTGAAAACGACCAATTCACCAATCAGCCAATGAGTTTTGCCCACGAAATCACAGCAAATACTCGGGCTGAATTTACCCAAATAGATTGGGATGGTGATGAAACATCTCCCTTCTCCCAACTGGCTGGAGTTAATTCCAATCTGGATGGGCCTCCCCAATTTAGTGAGGCCCAACAAACCGCCCCTCAATCTAACATGACGCCAGCAACTGCTGTAACATTCCAGCAACAAGGGAACTCCACAAACTTGTCCAAACCACCAGCTCACTCAACCTGCAATTGCAGCCCAAAGCAAACACAAACGTACCAAAGGAGCCACTGGGGCGTGGCAAAAACCTCTGGCACCAACGCTACCCAAAGCTGATCCCCGTGAAGTGGCGTTTATTGCTGATGTTAAGAAGAAATGGGCCGAAACTAGAGCGCAAAAAGCTCTACCTCGCTCAACCCTCTCCCACGCAATTCGCATTTTATTATGGGCATAACCCTGTTGAATTCTATACAGAGGATTACTTCTCATACTCTGCAGCGATTGCGGAGACATTCCCAATTAACACCACCATCCATGAATCAGTGGAGGGCCACTACATCGATGTGGGCTTCACTGAAGCTGCCCTTGCTGACCATGCTGCCACCCTCCAGGTCATTATTCCGCGTGGATCTCTTCACATCACCTGCACACGCTCTCACCTGGAGAAAATTTCATGGGTTACTTTTTACAACCTACCAACGACTGTTGATCCTGAGTCTCTTAAACTGGCGCTCCATCGTGGTTTAATGGAGTTTGGGTCTGTTCTTTCAGTGGACTTTAGCGTCCCCTCTTACTATGCTCCCACTCAAAGAGCTCGCACTGCTAGGGCGTCGTTTATCCCCTCCCCCACTGTATCCCGCAACATTGAGGTTATTCCTCGTGTGGCGGTAGTTGGGGCATGCCCTGAGATCTTTTTTGTCGACCCTGATCAGGCGCGCCCCTGTGTTCATGGTGTAACGCCCTTGGACACTTGTATAGTGGCTGCACAGCTCGAAAACAAGCCCTCTTAGCCACCACCCAGGGGCCTAAACCAGGCCAAAAACGATCCCACGTGGCCGCAGAAGCAATTCCACAACCCACACAATGGGTTCCCATTCAAGACCTGTCCCCTGAGGCCTTACGTCTAGAAGTTGAAACAGCTAACCCCACTATTGATATGGGATACCTTCGCGCTCATGCCCTCCTTCCAGTGGGCACCCCCTCCAATCTCCCAGAGTCAACTCCCTCTCTCACCAAGCGCAAGGCATCTCCCACAGGGTGCCCCTCGTCAGCCACCCCCACTCAGGGCTCCGCGGCACCCCCACCAACCTCCACCAGCGATTTATCGCATCAACCCTCAGCTCCCAATGGAGCTATGCCCACCAGCATGGACTGGCAACCCGCGGCCTGCGGTAGAAGTGCCACCTCAAAGAGTCCTACCCCAACCCCACAGTCCATTTCGCGCGGATCCTTTGCAGTGTTGGAGGAAGTGAATATGGACTCAGACTCATCAAATGGGGACACCGCGGAGGTCACCATTGAGCACCCTCAGGTCCTTCCCCTGCAACGGAGTGGGTGCAGCATCCTAGGCTGGCTTACTGGGTCCTCCGCCCCCCACCCTCTCCTTCCCCTCAGAACCCTCGACGCTCCTCACGGATTGCAGCTAATAGTCAAGCTAAAGGACTCAAAACTAGCCGCCTCACAGCAGCAGGTTTAAGCGCTGGCAACCCCCAGGACATGGAGGGGAACAGCTATGAGTCCCCATGGCAGCACCCTGGCCCTGCAATCCATCAACGCAAATGGGTTGCGGGACTTTAAGCGAGAGCCCGCCTCCTCTGAAACTTCAGGTCAGCACAAATTGACATCGCTGCTTTCCAGGAGCCCCATATCCTCCCCCACGAACAATCTGCATGGAATGAACAGTTTGGAGGCAACTCCTTCTGGACAAACCATGCCGCCCTTATTGTTTTAAATCCCCGGGTTAAAACCCATTCTTTTTCACAATCTCTAGGTGGCCGCCTCATACTGGCCAAGCTCACCACTCCTGATTTCTCCTTCTTCGCTGCAAGCATCTACCTGCCTAATGCAGGTCAGGAGCAAAATCGGCTCTTGGAAGAGCTCCTCCAACTCAATCTCCCACGGAATACAGTCCTCTTAGGAGATTTCAACACAACCATAAGTCGCGTCTGTGACCCTTACCCCCTGCAGCAAAGGAACGCCCTGGATCAAGTCGCCTCCAGGATTTCATTCGCCTGAGTGGCTTTATAGATGCGCTTCCACCCTCCGCGTCTGGCCTAGGTTGCATGACTAGGATCCAGTATGATGGAGGAGCTTTCCAGTTAGCGTCACGCATAGATATGGCACTAATTGGCCCCCTGCTAATTGGCCGCGTCTCCTCTCCCATCTCTCGTGACAACCATCTGAGGGATCACAGGTCACTCACCGTTGTCCTCACCACCACACTTAGACCGTCGCGTAGGTTCTGGCCTAGGGTTGCCCCAGCTCTTCTCAACAACCCCTTCACTAAGGAGAAGCTGTCTATGACCATCCGGGAGACTCTCACCTCCCCCCACCCCACCTGCTTGACCACAAGGCTAGATGGGCGGTGACCAAGGAGGGCATTACCCGCGTTGCTTACAACTGTGCCAAAGCCCAGATGACTGCAGCTCGCGCCAGAGTCAAAAGGGCGGAAGCCAGAATCAGACATCTAGAGCGAAACTGCCAGCCTTAGCCCTCTCCTAGATGGTTGGAAGACTGTGAAGCGGCGCAGGAAGCACTCCGCTTGGAGCTCACACTGCAGGAAGAACGGGCAGCAAACTTTACAACATCTCGTTACTATGCTCAATGGGAACGCCCCACCCGCTTCTTCTTTCAGAAACAGAAAGCCCGGTCAACAGCGCAGGATATTACTGCACTGAAGATTGGCACTACAACCACATCAGATAAGGAGGAAATCACGCAGGAACTACACCGCTTCTACTCCAGCCTCTTCCATGCCACCCAGGTGGACCCATCGGACATCCAAGACTTCCTGTGGCGGGCTCTAGAGCCGCCCATTGACCCACGGGCTGATGAGGCTCTACTGGCGTATATTTCCATCCAGGAGGTGATTGAAACCCTTCTGAAATCCCCACGGCTTAAAGCCCCAGGCCCAGATGGAATACCCTTCGAGGTGTACCTTCTGGAACCTGCAGTGATAGCCAGAACTCTCCGTGACCTCTTCGCTGCACTCTTGGTGAATGGCGATGTCCTCCCCGACTCCAGAGGCTCAATCACGACCCTCATTCACAAGAAGTCAGACCGTGAGAACCTGGCGAACTGGCGCCCCATAGCGTTGATCAACACAGACCATAAGCTCTTCACAAAGCTTCTGGCCAACCGCATCACCAAATGGGTGTCACCTCGCCTCTCCCCATCCTAGTACGGTTTTATTCCGGGGAGGTCGTTATGGGACAACTATAATGACCTTCACGTGATTTGACTGCTAACTCTCGTAAGGTTAATGGCTTTGTGGCTCTCCTAGATGTAGAAAACATATGATCGGGTAGCCTGGAAGTATATTGATGCTTCCCTGGCCCGCTTCCATCTCCCACCCGCAGCTAGGCGCTGGATATCAGCGCTCTATGACCAGCTCCACAACAGAGTCCTGGCGCCAATGGGTTTTACAGTGACATTACCAGTTGGATAAGGTCTCCGGCAAGGGGACCCCCTGAGCCCTATCATTTTTAACATCACCCTTGACCCCCTCTTGGCCTCCTTACAGGACAAGCTAACAGGGATTCTGGTCCCAGGTAAAGCCCCCACACGCACCATGGCATTTGCAGATGACACTGCCATTGCATTTGGCTGCCCTGAGGATGTTGCCCTCGCTGCTGTGACCATTGAGAGGTACACCAAGGCGTCCAACGCCATGGTCAACACCTCCAAAGCAACAGTTGTACAGGTTGGCTCCCCCACCTTCCCCCCACCATTTGGTATTAAACCTGAGCGCGGTACCTTCTGTCACCTGGGCGTTCTCACCAACCAACAAGGAGTTGCGCTAAAAGACAATGAGGACTTGCTCCTTGCAGCAGTTAACTCCAGGATTGCCAGCTGGAACCGGCGGCACATCACCCCCCAGGGTTGAGCTCTGATGGCCAATGTGTTCCTCCTCTCCAAAGTCTGGTTCCTAGCGCACGTCTGCCCATTCACAGATGCCTTTTATACGCGGCTCAATGTACTCCTCCGCTGTTGGATCTGGGGCTCAAACCATCCACCAATGGCCTCTCAACCATTGCCTGACCCTGCAATGAAGGGGGCCTAGGGCTTCTGGACACGCGATCCCACGCCACCACAATCTTCCTGAAGTTCCTATGGCCGATTGTCTGCTGGGACGCGACCCCCATGCCCCAATGGGCGATCGCCCTCCGCCAGTCAGTGTCAGCAGCTCTGGGTCTTCCTAGAGCATCTCTGATCTCATTAGGGGAGTGGCTCACAAACCACCCAGGCCATCGCCTAAACCATCCTCATCCCCCTACTGGAACCAGGCTCTCCTTGCCCTGAAACGAATAGGCGCGCGGATCCACCATGCCTTCCCATACAGAAGGGAAGGCCCTGGCCTCAGCCCCCATCGCCATGCAATTGTGCACAATGGACAAGTTGTCACAACTCGCCTCAACCCCCAAGATCGTCCTCCCATCCGCCCAAGACTCCTTGAGCTCCTCCCTCCCTCCGTGAGATTTGACCTTAAGGAATTGTGGAAGGACGTCGATCACCCCATCCTGTCAGCAAAGGTGTCCAACACCTTATGGAGGGTGCATCACTGTTCATACAGGACAGGGGACCGGACTGGCCCTACCTTCCAGCACCAAAGCTGCCCCCGCTGTGTGGAGCCTATTGACTCCCACCTCCATCGTTTTTTCACCTATCAAGGTGTCGCCGCATTTTGGCCAAAGGCCCGCGCGCTCCTCCATGCTCAGCCCTGGTATGGACACCCTGTGCAAGACCTCATGTTTGAGCTGACATTGCCTGGTTGCCACCGACCCCTCCGTGTCCTCGCCTATGCCACAGCCATCTGGACCATCCATAACTCCTTCCTTCATGCTGCCTTTGACCAGCAGGTGTGGACCCTTCCACACATGATCACCCACTTTCAGGTACACTTTGAGATGGCCCTGAAGGTCTGCACTATGTCGCCAACCCTCCCCCGCTCAGTTGTCACTGCAGCACGGCTCAGGCGCGCAAACCCCCTCCCTTTCTCGATGCATCCTCCCTCCCTTTCCTCGCCTCAGGCTCTTAGGAGCCCAGGCGTAATTCAATAAAAATCGATGAATCCCCCCTTGGGTTGGGACCATCTAGTACTAAAAAAAGAAGGCAATCTGAGTGGTAAATACCATTCTAGCAGGCCAAAGTTGGGCATGAAGTCAGGTAGTAAAGGTCAAAAATGTGGATAAAACCCAGGACCACATTTTCAAATTGTTTTCATTTTTTAAACATCTAGAACTCCCCAAATCGACCCAAAGATATTATGGGAACATCATCTGATAGTGGTGTTATTTTGGGGACAGTCAAAGAAATGATCCCTGATAGGTTTTATAGGAAATTGGTGCTTGAAACCATAAATTACTGTATTAAAATTGGGTAATCAAAGGAATTTGGGTGTCATGGTAAAGTGAGTTTTATTAGATTCGGCGTATGAGCCAGGTAGTCTATGATTAAATAAGATACTTTACAATTTAAAAATTGGGAAAACGTTCCCTATTATTAAAACTCAGCTTAGCAACTATTCCTCTCCCCTTTACAACATAAAACCTAACACCATGATAATGGTAGGGTGTTGGGTCATTTTGTATACTTTACCCTGTAAACTTTATATTTATCAATTGCTAAGTTTCTTCTAATATATAATTTATACAGTTGGTGTGCTAAAAAAAGGAGTTAATAAAGAAGTCTCTGTTCAACCTGTTGAGTGAAGCAGCTTGAAGTGAGTTAACCACCCCTTCTTCACCTTTGCCAACTCATTGAACCAACACTCCTTTCCCAAAATCCCTGCATCAATCCCCCAAGATGGTATGTTGCCTGGAAGTCTGGATTTACTGTTGGGGATATCCTAACACCAACACTAACATCCAAATTTTCTTGGCTCACTTTGTAAGTCCAGATGACCAGTCCCTTCTGCTGTATCACAAGCATTTTCCACCCAGAAGCAAGAATGGACCCAAGCCCCCAGTAGAATCCTTCTCTCAGATCAATGACCTAGCTCACGTGGTAGATGGATGGTGAGTTACTTCCCTGGTCCTAAAGAACCTCCCTCTCTGCCCCATTTCCTCTTTGGATCTAGTAAAAAGTAAGGGTAGTGCATAGAGGTGGTTCAATTTAATGCTATCCACTAGGACTCTCAGGCTCCCAGTGTTTCAGGTCACTGATGAATCCAAAGAATACCCTACCTCACCCAAATCCCCATATGTGCCTTAATTCGCTTAAATTAGTCAAATCAGGTTTATTTAATTAGTTCAAATCATGGATCAACCCTCAGATCACACATTTTAATTTCAATATTTGTACGATCAATTATACTAATAGGTTGGGTTTCAGTGGAACTGGTGTTGGTAACTTGCCTAATTTGCAAATTCCGCCTAAGTTTGTCAGTATCTTGCTAGATTTTTCCTCAATCTAACGGACATGTGGTCAAAACTTCTATAACGCCATTTAAGGCTTATAATGCTTTGCCCCTCAACCCTTTTAAGAAGCCCTATCAGCCGATTAGGGTGTTCAGCAAGAGGATTAGTCATCATAAATCTTCAAGCTCCCTTTTCATCCCCTCCACTATATAGGCAACAACCCTCCTTAGGGTAGGTTACCAGTTTATTCTTTTGGTTTTCCCTTCCTAAGTTCTTTTTTATATCAATCTTTGTCTTTACTCTTTGTTATGAAATCTGCCCTCCACGTCATCCAGTTGATTGTCCCCAAAGGTTTTAGCAATGTATGCTGTCATCTGCCAAAAAGTTTCTGAGATTGTCAATTTGGGTGTATCATTCATGTTCTGATATTGCTCCACGCCTTCTGTGAGCTTATAGACCATCTTCTCCATGATTGTGACTGACAATCTGCTGAGCACACTTTTTCTACCTTCAACCACTGCAATTTCTCACAATCCAACCCATATGGGTCATGATCCATCCAATTTTATTTAAAAGTTATTATGATCCAATATAACACAATAAAGTCTAACTTCAAACCTTGGAGAGGTTGTCACCCTCCTTGCCTATCCCACCCATAAGGGTTGCCCCAGTAAGACCTGTGGTTGCACCTATTATGGCTTTAAGCTTGTTTTAGAGCCTTTAATATGTTTTTATAGAAAATAAAATCTTAATTGATCCCTAGGGCGTCATACCTAAAATCAATTAGTGAAACTAAGCCTCTTGAATACAAAATCATCTATCAGGCATTGTAAAACCCAACTAAGATGGGCAGTCTTCTTCAAACTATCTGTGACCTGATACACTCTCAGCTTAACAAATATAGAAGATGCAAATCAATTGCTCAAAGACCCTATCAATTGCCTTAAGCCTGCAAACCATTTGTAAAAACGAAATACAAAAAGTATTGGACAATGTAAGTGTCCAAAATCACATCTCCTTAGACATTTCTGGTAGTTGTAAGGCCAAGAAAAACAGATATCTTTATACATTGATTATACCCGCTCAACTAAATGACCAGAAGAAAAATCTACCTATCGTAATTGATATCAGACATATCAATGCCATGGTGGGGCTAAGATCACTGACCGACCTTGACTTTCTCTCTGTATACTATCAACTTAGAAGGGACAAAGATTCAAATTTTAATACAAAATTTTGTTAGCGAGTACACCCAGTTCAAATGTTATAATGCCCTCCAAACTTAGTGGCATAAAACTTTTCTGAAATTGATGGCCAACTATTCCATAATTTGGTGCACTGCTGTGTCACTGTCATGGAGCGTATTGATAATGATTGGATGGCCTGGAACTCAGGATGAGCGAACACCCAAAACACTAGCCAGAACACCTCAGGTTGAGCCATCTATGTTGACGGATGCAATGGAATAGGGAAACTGTAATTTCTAGTCAGGTATTCCCAATATAAAAGCATACCATTAAATATCTAGAATTCTTTAAAGATTAGAAAATTTAAATTGGTTTTTTAAGAAATTTATTATTTAAACTAGAATATTGCAAATATTAAAATAAAGTGACAGTTTTCTGTTGGCGATTGCTGCCCTAATGCTTGCTGAATGGGGAACTAGGACTAAGCAAACTACTGTCATATATTTCGCAATATAGTCACAGCAAATCAACATTCTTAATAATTGCTGATATTGACTCAGATCCGAGCTGCTCAGTCAGATTGATATCAAATTCAGTAGTTAGATTATTCATTCTGGTGCAATTGCATTTGGCTTTGTATTAAGACTCTTCTTTGGACATCAAGTTGTGCCTACAGCCAGCACATTTGCCAGTTCCATTGATTAAAAAAGGTGTTTGATGCGCCTGTACAAGTTGAGGATGGGCCTATTAATAATAACAAGGGCGGGTAAGGTGAATGGGGATTTTTGATTCTGAGTGTCATGCCTATGTGACATAGTTGAGGGCACAGACTTCAAGTACAAGGCTGGACGTCAGGATACCAAAAGGGTCAAGCTTCAAGGACTTCCTGACTTGAAACTTACCCTGGACTAACGCTGGGTACAGGTGAGATATGCCTAGGTTAATCCTAAGAATGTGCATGATGCTAGCCCAACATTACAGACCAGGCGTTAAACGCACCAGCTATGTTCTCAACACTGACGGTTTATTATGGCTACTAGAGGAACAGGGATTCAAAACCCATTCTATTTAGTATTGCTAAGTTTGTACTAGTCAATCTACAATCTATAACTTGATTTCAGACAATATTGAGTTATAGGACCCTGGCTGATGGTAGCGTGCACCTATTAAATCACTTAGGCTTAACACCACTTTTGCTAATTGAAAGACCCCCAGTTTAAATTATATTTCATAAGACCAACTATCCTCGTTGGCCGTCTGGTTTAAAAACCCCGTTTGTTTTTGATATTTTATGTGCATTTATCTAGTTCTGTTTGCCGATCTCCATGAGGTCCCAATTAGCCAAATGTGTGTTTTCCTTTCTTGGGCCACTCTGTGCATTGTCCTTCCAGATGGTGTTTTGTTTACACTTTATTCTGCGAAGGGTTCCATAACAGGGGGTGGGCCCTCTCCCTACCCTCCATTATTAGAACTGGAGCATTACAGACACGCTCTTGACATTGGATGACCAACCATATTTTTGGTCTCGCTGAAGTTTATTCCAAGTGGAAGGTCTTCCTAGTAGTAATTGTGCGCTTGGTTGTGCACCGTGGTTGGGACGCTCTTATCCATGGTGGCCTCATTCTCGTTGGTGGTGTTCCAGATTGGCGTTTATCTTTTTTCTGCATGTGGTGCTACCTCCGCCCTTTCAGCGAGTAAATGGTGGGTATGGACTATTTGAAGCCCAGTTACTTGGGGTTCCAAGTTTCTCACCACTTCTTCTAACTGTAATAAAAACAGCCATGACTCCCCTCCTCCAGGAGTTAAGCGGCTGCGTCAGCTTCTACCTGGGGCACCTGCCTGGTTGTTTTATAATTATAAACCTGTGTTGTGGGTGTCCAAGAGAATAGAAAGTTTGAAGCGACCTTTGGGGACAGGGCAACCCTGTGCCACCATTTCTGAAATTTAATGTGGCGCATTAGTGCACTGTGGTGTTATGCGTTTTGTGTGCCCTTATTTTCATGAATCTCCCTGGTCTTGGGCTTACCTGCATCCCTCATTTCTCAAAAATCATCTTTATGCGCCATTTTGGAAGCCCCTTCGATGGACACTCTAATATGCCACGCTTCCCCCTGGCTTCAATCATCTGATTGAAGCTTTTTGGGACAATTTTTCTGCATCAACCCATAAGGGACCAGCTAATTAGTCCATCATTGTTTCACCTGGGGCAGCCCCTTTAAATACCAGCCCCAAAGCTTGTTCACGCCTCTGGAAAAGGAGGAATCTTATCCTTCCTTTCTTTAATTTTCAACTGAATTTGAAGGCAAGCATGGGTCCAGCCCAAAGTTAAATTAAATGACTCATTATATTCTACCTTGATGATGTCACCCACCGCTGCCCCTATATATACAGCGCCCACAACTAAGATTTTTCCTTGAACGTGACAAAGCTCCCCACCACTTTCCTCGTTATGGCAGAATTTAAGGGTCTGAGTGAGTCTATCCCCAAAACTATAAAAGATTAATTAAAAATGAATTTCCCTCCACACCACGTTTTAATGGTGCAGGCGGTGTCATTAACGAAGGGCCTGGTGGTGATGGCCTTTAAAAATGACCAACCAGCCACCAAATCTGGTAGGGTTCCATTAATGCACTAAAACGCGTTTTATAATGGGAAATATATACAAAAAATGAGCCGTTCATTGGAACTTGCAGCTTTGAGGCGGACCCCATTTCTGTGTACCAGATTACCCCAGAGAACCTGCGCTTGACCCCTACCATGATCTGCAGGACACAGGAGATGGAAAAAGTTAAAATTACAACATAGAAATTTTTATGCTACTGCTGAAGATATGTTGGGATATGTGGCCTCAGTAGTGAAAGTTGCCAATTATCCCCCTACATTTTTTGCAAAGACATACCCTGGAGGCAAGCTTATGCCTGATATAAAGTTTCAGGTGAAGTGATGGCGTTGTCTGCTATTAATAAAGACCATTCTGGATATTTTTTGTTGACTGCTACCATTTCATCCCCTTAAGGGAAAATCAGCACAACGATTTTGGTGGAACAGGAGCCTATGAGAATTGTATTACCAAAACCTAGCCGACTAACTTGAGTTAAGTTACTTGCCAGGTGGTATGGTTAGGGGAGGTGCTTCCCAAAGTATTCCCACGCTGAAGGTTCTAGGGTTAGCGGATTATTAAGTTGGAAAGTACCATTTGGCGGACCATTTACAAGCAATTAAAAACCTCTTGTACCCCATTATTTTGGGATTATAAGGGGTGGTAAAAGTTTGACGTCAGAACCATCTTGAAAGACAATACCATATCCTTAACTTTTAAAGAATAATCATTATTTAGTTATCCTCATATTTGAAGCGAACTCTCAGGGCAACTTTCTCCAATGGACCAAATTCAACACTCATTCTAGCTCCGCTGCTGGAGCCCTCTTTGGGGGCACACTTACCTTCATGTTTGGAGGGGCTGAAATTTTCGTTTGATGCGGATTCATCCAAAGTATTACCAGATCATTCAGAGTTTTATTGTGAGTTCAAAGTCACCATGAATCAGGTGCGTATGTCTTCTCCCATTTACCCCTTGACTGTACGGGAGGAATCAGCTTGGGATGTATGAGTCAAAGAGCAATTATCTAAAGGTGCAATATTTCAATGTACCTCTTTGGTATGCTCCCCCAATTCTCTTTGTGGATAAAGCCAATGGTACTCTATTTCCATAAATAGATTACGGGAACATAAACAATGTCAATGTACCAGATTTACATCCCATCCCATTGGACTCTCAGATTGCTCGCTATGTGGAGCAGGCTAGAGTCTTCTTCAAACTGGATTGCTTAAACGCGTTCAATCAGATCCAGATCAAGAAGGGCCAGAAGTGGCTCACCGCGTTCCAAACAAGAAAAGAAATAAATAGTTTCAGGTTATGCCTTTGGTTTAAAAAGGCACCTGCTATCTTCAAACGTCGCATAGATGCAGCCTTGGGGACCTGCTTTGTGTGTGCGCGGTGGCCTATATATATGATATTCTGGTGTTTTCCCCTGATCATGAGTCCCATGAAATACACCTGCAGCAAGTGGCGGATGGTTTAAGGGCAGCCATCCTTACGCTGAATTTCATTAAGTGTGAGTTTTTAGGTCCCAGGTCACATTTCTGGACAACGTCATGTTTGACCAAGGCTATATGATAACTTCAGACAAGGAGAAGGCTATTCGTGAGTGGCCCACCCCAACTTTGGTCAGGGAATTGAGGAGCTTTTTAGGGACGTGTACGCTCCTTAAAAAATTAACACCAAATATTCTGAGGTGGCAGCGCCCTTGTATAAGGCGAGTGGGGAAAAAGTGCTCCAGTGGTCCCCAGTGTTTCAGGACGCCTTCCAAGTGTTAAAGTGCACCCTGCTGTATATGTCCGTCCTTTCCATGTCAATCCTGACAAGGAGTTTACTGTGGCTTCTGATGCCTCTAATTTCGCCGTTGCGGCTGCATTATTACACATAGGCAAAGATGGAATAGCGCATCCAGTGGGATATTTTACTTGGAAGATTCCCTGCCTGAATTGAACTACGCCCTTTATGACAAGGAGCTACTAGTAATGTTTGAGGCGCTTTCTTATTGGAGTCATCACTTGCATGGCTCATTCTAATCATTCCATGTTCATAAATATCACCATGCTTTGTTGTACTACCATTCACCTCATGTCCTGACCCTATGGCAAACCCGCTGGCATGAGACCCTGGCCAATTTGTGTTTACTTATGAGTTTATAAAGGGGCAGGAGAATGGTTTGGCGGATGCTTTAAACAGAATCCTGAAATAGCTTCAGATCCAAAGGAGGTAGATGTACACAACGCCCATTTGATAATTCCTTCAGGTAAGATTGTGACCAACATCCCTCTCCCTTAACCCATGGGTCAGCACTTGCTCCTCCAGAAAATGTGGATGACTATGATATGTTCAGATAGGTGGTCATTTCAAAGCCCTTATCAGCAGAATATACTATGGTCCTTGCCAAGAGCAAGTTAAATAAAAAAGATATTACTAGAGAGTACCACGTGAAGAACGAGATGGTGTGGTTTCAGGGGCACATATGGGTTCCTGCTGGACCAATTCGCCTGATAATCATCTGGGGCCATCATGATAGGATCACCGTTGGACATCCTGGAAAGGAGAAGACTCTATAACTAATTCGCCGCACTTACAATTGAAAGAAGTTAGCTGCGCAGGTTGCCAGGTATTGTAAGGAGTGTCTAGTCTGCAACCAAATGAAACCAAATTGCCAGCCCTTCAAGGGGTTGCAGGTTCCAGTTCAAATATCTGAAGGGCCTTGTACTTCCCTATTGGTGGATTTAATTGTTGATTTGCCTGCGTCTGATGGCTACAATGCCATCATGGTAGTGGTGGAACGTTTTACGAAGTTCGCCCACTTAATTCCCTGTGGAACTATGGTAAGTGCGGCGGAGACGGCTAGGCTCTTTGTATCTCATGTGTTTGCCCTACATGGGGTTCCCCAGGAGATAATTGATGATGGGGGCTCCGGTTTACTACTGTTTTTTGGGAAGAGTTTTGTAAGATTCTTTAAATTCACCCCTGCCGTTCAACTGCCTATCATATTAAATCATATGGGCAGATGGTAGGAGTGAACCAGTTCTTGGAACAGTTCAGCGGTGTTACATGGCCGCAGACCATTCATATTGGGTCTCCCACATTATCATGGTCCAGTTTAGCTATAACAACACTCAACATGAATCAATCAGTTGTTCCCCTTTTTCGCCAATTATGTCTTCAACCCCGCCTTCAACATGGAGCCCAGTTGTGAATCCAAAGTCTAAGTGGTGGTGGACTTTGCTAAGACTATCAAGAAAGTACATCAGGGGGTGAGCACGAATTTAGTTGTGGCCATGCAGGCTTACAAGGAAAACGCTGATAGTAAGAGAAGAGTTGGACCAGAATACAAGGAAGGAGATCCTGTGATGCTGGATGCTAATAACATCCCAATCAAGGAAGCCATGCAAAAATCTGGGCCAAAGAGAATTGGTCCTTACCGCGTTGTCAGAAAGCTGGGCCACGCCTCATAACAGTTGGATCTCCCCCCCTTTTTTTCAGATCTGTGCAGTCTTTCATGAAATCAAGCTGACGATGTTTGAGGGTCAACCACCAGAGACTCTGGATGCTTATTTTATGGATGGGGCGCCAGAGTGGGAAGTGGAGGAAATAGTAACCTCATGCAGAGTAAGAAGAAGTCTTGAGTACCTGGTATCCTGGAAGGGATTTGATGCAGCGGAAAACAGTTTAGTACCAGCGCATTACTGTGCCCATGCCCAAGATCTGGTTAAAATTTTTCATGAGCATTTTCCTAAGGGTGTAGGACCTCAGTCAAAGAAAACCTTCGGTGCCATGAAGCTGGCCTCGTCCTACAATAACTTTTCCCTGGATAAAGCCACTGGATGAGGGGTTGAGCCCAAAAGAATAAGAGGGAAATGTCATGGTTCCATGACATAATTGAGGGCGCAGACTGCAAGGACAAGGCTGGCGTCAGGATGCCAAAAGGGACAAGCTGCAAGTTCTACCTGATTTTAAACATACCCAGGACAACGCTGGGTACAGGCGAGATATTAACTGGTTAGTCCTAAGGGATGTGCATGATGCTCAGCCCAGCATTAAAGCCTGGGCGTTAAAATGCACCAGCTACGTTGTTAATGCCGATAATCAATTAAGTTTACTAGGGAAAAAGTATTTAAACCCGTTCTATACATAATATTGCTAAGCCAGGACGGGTCATTCTGCAATCTATAACTCAAGTCCAGACAATCTTGAGTTACAGTACCTCTGCTAATGGAGTGTGTGCCTATTGGTTTGCTTAGGCTTGGCACCACGTCTGCTATTTGACAACTCCCCAAGTGTTCATTTATGTTTCACTGACCAACTTTCCTCGTTGGCCGTCTAGTTTATTAAAAACCCCGTTTGTTTTGGTATTTTATGTGCATTTATTTAATTCTGTTTGCTGACCTCCAAGAGGTTCTAATTAACCAAATGTGTGCCGTCCTTACTTTCCATTCTGTGCACCGTCCTTCTGGGTGGTGTTTTTTACCCTTTATTCATAAAAGGGTTCCATAGCAGGGGATGGGCGCTCACTCCCCTCCGCTATTGGAACTGGAGCGTTACAGACATGCTCTTGACACCATGAATGACTTGATCTATTTGACTTCACCACTTACTGATTTATTCTTGCTTATGAAACTTGAACCGGTGGTGGGAACATTCTGGGGACAATTGCTGCTCACCTTCCACTATCAATAAATTATGACTACTGCCACCTCCTGACACACCTCCCTAAATTTCCTCAAAAATTCGCAGAAGGTGAGCAGATGAGGAAGAGGCACAATACTTAGGGATACACTGTTACTCACCTCTCATCCACCACATGGGCTTAATCGCCCAGGGTGATGAAAGGTACAGCTGTCAACTTCTTCCCCTTCTTGGCTTAAGATGGGAACTCATGATTTAACTGCAAGGGTTGCTCCTCAAGGCTTATATTACCCTTTCCTTATTGAACTGGAGAGAGCACCCACTAGAACCTGTGTAATTGTGAAATTCCTGTGCACCCTGGGTAACTTTGATGCCAAGATGGCGGAAATTTAATGAGGGGACCTGGGACCATCTGGATGGGCGATGTGGAAGGCCTTCACCAATTCGCAGCAATTGGCACAATTGTGGGCAATCACCCATATGTTTTCATAGGAAGGAACATCCTTCCAGACCACCCTGTATTGCACTGAGCGTCATTACTTTTTAATTTTAAATAGCCTCCACTTCTGCTTCTTCTGAACCCTCAATCACAACTGTTCTGGTTCAGTGTGTGCCTTCCCTTATATGGGACAACTGGGAAGCATGAAAGACTGGGTGCTGCTTTAAATGTGATTAAGGACCAACCAGAAGGCTCTATTGCCTAAATCCTACTCTACCACATGAGGACCAGAATGCTTGCTTGAAAACTTACATAAGGGACCTTTCAAATGCAGGTGTCATGTGTCTAGCATCACTTTCGATCTCATTGTGATTTCATGGGTGGGAATGTGTTTGTGATCCTCAAGCTGCTTGTAATTGCCTATTTCCTTTGTCAGTTGCTTCTGACTCGGAGTTTTGGTACTACAGATCTGCTGATACTCCTCATCGGCAGGTACTTTAAGGAGAGGACAAGGACTAATAAGGAATGATGGAATTATACCCCAGGGTAGCTTTGTAGGGGAGAACCCCGTTGACAATGAGTAGCTTTGTTGTACGCAAACTGTGCCATGGGAAAATCAGAAGCCCAGATATTATGCAAAGCAGAGGCGTAGCAGCAGAGGTACTGTTCAAGGATCTTATTGACCCACTTTGTTTGCCCGTCTGGAAGGGAGTAATACGCCATGGACCAGCACGGCTGGATCTTCAAGGTAGCCAAGATGGCAATCTAAAACTAAGTTGTGAACTTGGCCCCCAGCTACTTACCTTCTCATGGGGTACACTGAACATTGAGAAATCATGGCGGACAAAAAGCTGGTCTATCTACTCTAGAATAATTACGGACATAGAAGGAATAAAGAGGGAGAATTTTTTAAAGTGGTTTACGACCATCATAATTGCATTATACCCATTGTAACTGGGGAACTCAAAAATGATTATGTTGTATACTGAAGTCCACAGACCCTAAGCTTGCTGAAGAAGATGCAGGAGACCATTCCTAGCTATTTAATCTGACTTACCATGCACAAATGTCATGCGATTCTTGATCCACGTTAGCTTATCTTTTGAGATATCTGGACAGTTGAACGTTTTCTTTATCAGATCAAGGCACTTTTTGTGCTAAGGGGACTCACTCCTGGGGATCATGTTGAGAGTAGTCTACTTTAAAGTGGGGGAGTAACCCAAGACTGGCCACAGAGCATAAGCTTATCATTCACTTCCAAGTAATGAGTACACTTGTGGATTGGCATACTCAACTGTTCATACACCTCCAACCCCTTCACACAGGCGGTCTGACCTGCTAGCACCAAGAAAAAAAGCGACACATCTGGCTTAGTCAGCCCTAGGAATTTTGATAGGCTTAATATTAAAATCTGGGAGTAAGGGATCACCATTGTCAACTCTTGTGTCCCCTCCACCAGCGGACTCAGGGAAGGGTTGTGACTCGTCAAATTGAAGAGAGTATAAGGCCCCTTTTATGTTTTCATGCTTAAAATTAAGGCTGCACAGTCGTGGAACGTCTGATCCTGCTGGTGCGCCAACTTCTGGGGATTTTTGGAAGTACATCAGGTCCTAATGCTCCATCCTCACAATCACTTCATGTGACGCACTCTACAGAAGGTAATTCCAGTTAGTAAGCGACCACGCTATGGCGGCCAACTCCTTATCATAAATGGCACAGGACTGTTTGGATGAAGTAAACTTGTGCAAAAAATAAGTGACTGGGTGTTCCACCACATCATGAACTTCATGGCAGCACTGTCCCCATACCAGTCAATGTGGTGTCGCATGCTATGATAAAGACTTGGTGGGGTCAGCACAAGGGAGAGCGGGAGGTACTACAAACACCTCTTTGATGTCATCAAATTCTCGTTGGCACTCCTCCATCCATCAGAAAGGAGCATTCTTACCTGTCAAAAGATGCAGTGGGTGGCCAGCTGCGAGAGGGCAGGAGAGAATTTTTTTAAATAACATGGTTGTTCCCAGAAAACTCTTCAACTGCTTTTGAGTGGTAGGGGTGGGCCATATGAAGATTGTCTAAGGATTGCTGGGAGTTATTTTATAACCATCCTTCATATCTGAGTTGCCTAGGAGGGTAACTTACTCCATCAAGAACATATACTTTGAGGTCTTTTACATAGAGGTCTTCCTTTTGGAATGCAGCCAGAACCACCTACAGGCCCTTCTAATGCTTCTCAGGAGTGGGGGAATGCATAAAAATATCATCAATATATGCCACTACACAGTTGAACTAGAGGTCGCCAAGCATGTTATTGATCATCCACTGGAACGTGCCCAGAACTTTTTCAAGCCAAAAGGCATCACGCAGAACTGGTATAATTTTCTTTAGGTATAAACTGCTGTAATCCACTCCTGCCTTCCGCCACTTAAACTGGTTGAACAAATTCATGGATCGAGCTTCAAAAACACCTGGGACTTTGCAATCACCATGCTAATTGTCTGCTCAAGGGGAAGGGGATAGGATCATGAAAGTCAGCTCGCCAACCTCAGCTTTCTTAATATGTGAGGCTGACTCACTGCTCAGGGGGTCTATTCAATGAATACTAAGCACCAGACAATCTTTGCTTAGATCACCATTGTACTCAGGGAAAATTCTTCTCTGGTGCTACCCTTTGTAGCATTGTTTTCTTTAGTAAACTTTTGAACCCTTGGCAAATCTCTCGTTGACACTCTTTTAATTTTAAATTTTAAATTTATTGTGGGGAAGGCCGACCATGGGACGGACACTTCCGAATATGACTCAGGCGAGACAAAACTTAGTACCGGGTGAGACACCCCAGAGAAGTGATGCTATCTCTTGTTGCCAACGGGAACGCCACTTATGGGAAGGGGGAGGGAACGTGTGTAGGGGGCGTAGCCACTATTGAGCACGTGTGGAGGAAGGGTCTGATTTGATGAACCAGACTGGGAACCAGGAGTAGACCAGCTGCCGGCGACGTGGTGGGAGATATCCAAACATCCACGCTTGAAAGTGATCCACCAAATGAGACCAGAATCTGTGGACAGCTTCAGGGAGGGTGGGGATGGATTCGGCGATGGCATCCAAGACAATCGTGTGGATAGTCCACATGGCGATTGCAACCACCAGAGCACGAAGGGAGGGTGGGAGGGGGAGGCCATTGATGAAGCAAACATATCTCTTGACAGACTGAAGGGATGTGTTTGATCCTGGCCTAGCAGACGTTGGACTTCGCGCCATATTACTCTAGAGGTGGGGCACTTCTCCAGGCGGTGAAACAGCGTTCCATACTGGCCACACACGACACAGGATGAGTGTAAAGCATTAGAGCGCTCAGCTGTACAATACACCCGCCTCAGGCAGCGCCGCATGGGAGCGGACTTGAGGCTGCAACAGAGGATGGTGTGCGTATTTCCAGATAGTCTTCGGGTCTCAGTGGAATAAGGGATGTCCATCATGTCCAGGTAGTCCACCCTGGATAGGACTTGGGGTCGAATGGGGATCACGCCATCATGGATGGGTAGCCCCTGTACCTCTTGTGTGAACTGAGGAGAGGGGCGGCCTCTTCAGGTTGTATGTCCACTAATACGAATTCCCCACTCTGCGCTTCGCATGGAGAGTAGGATTCGTTTGTAATGGGTTTTGGTCCCGTGAGGACCTGTGGCTGATGTGTGTGATGCGAGGTATTTCATCAGGGAGTGGGGGTTTGATGGATTGTTGAGGCCCAAGGCTCGGGAGAAGTTGGAGCGGGCCGCGCAGGACCAGTGTTGGGATGGGAGTGTAGGAGCAGTGACGGCCGCAATCCAGGTGCCTAGGATCTTGGCGGCATGGGCTTTGAAGTCAAGTAGGCCCATGCCACCATGATGATGAGGGCCAAACATGACCTCTAGCCGTACTGGTGGAGGGCGGCCTGACCAAAGCCAACCTTGTAGCAAAGCATACAGGGATTTGAAGAAGCTTGGGGAGAAGGGGATGGCGTGGGCTCCAAACCAGACTTTGGATAGGAGCATAGAGTTGGCAAGAACAACCCTGCCAGTGAGGGTAGTAGGGTGGGCTCTGAGAGAGGCGATTCGCTTCGTCACGTTGTCCAGTATATGGCACTCCATTACTGCTGACGCGTATCCTCCTGCCTCCAACCACACGCCCAGATGGCGTACCGGTCCTATGGTAGGTCGTGGCACAAAGGGGAGCACCAGTGGAGCGGTGTGTTTTGAGTTAGTAAGGCGTGGACTTGGGCGAGCAGATGGGCTGGGTTGGGAACTAATTGCTGGGGCCCAGCAGTTCTGAAACCGACCAAGGAGGATGATTTCGATTTTGGAGGCGTTCAGTGCCGCGTTGCTTACTTGGGAATATTCCTGGATGAGGGCTTCAAGCGCGCGTGCATCTTTGTTATTAGACACCCCCACCACGCAATCATCTGCAAAAGCCATCATCTTGACTGGGGTTTGGCCTGGCACATGGACCCCAGTGAGTTGGGCATTCACATTTCGCAGTAGTGGGTCAAGGCTGAAGTTGTATAAGAGTGGGCTCAGGGGGTCCCCTTGTCGCAGGCCCCTTCGATGACGGACTACTTCTGTTAGGAAACCTGGGCCACGCACAGCCATTGTTGCAGATTCCGTGAGCAGCATCACCCAGTTAATGAAGCGGGGAGGTAGGCGAATTGTTGGAGGCAGGCCCTAAGGTATTCCCAGTTTACTCTATCATAGGCCTTTTTTAGTACTAGATGGTACTATCATAGGCCTTTTGTTGGTCCAAGAATACAATTGCCCCAGAGGCTGTGGACTGACATACATTAGCCACAGAGTGCACGTTATCCCAAATCGACCTTCTGGGGATGAAACTGAATTGTTCTGGAGAGATGGTGGCAGATGCTACAGTCCCTAAACGGTTAGCCATGATTTATGTTAAAATTTTGGTGTCTGTGTTTGTTAGAGAAATGGGGCGCCAGTTGGCTAAGTCTAGCCTATCCCCTTTCTTAAAGAGTGTGACTGTAAAGGCCTCATGTCCTCCTGGTAGGAGGCGCGTTTTCAACAGGCTTTGGTTGAGTGAGGCTAGCAGCAATGGGGATATATATTTAAAATATTTTTTGTAGAACTCATATGGAATGCCATCTGGGCCTGGGCATTTTCAGTTTGGCGCACCGCGAATGGTAGTCCATAATTCGTTCAGAGTAATTAAATTCATTATTTCTGGGTATCAGAAAACAGTGCGGATATGAGCTCTGTCGAGAAATTCCGCCATTTCAGCTGGCTGAATTGGTTCAGCTCAGTATAACTCAGAGTAATATCTTTGCGTTTTAATTGTTACTTCAGCCAGTGTGTCCACAATATAATTATCCAATCTTCGCACCTGTGTGCAGGCCACACTCTGGCGTGGTGCAAAAATTTTTTTGAAGAAGTATGTGGTGCACTTGTCACCTTTAGTGATGCATGTGGCCCTGTATTGGACACAAACCCGATGTTTGTGTTGCCTTTCAAGTGCGTTGAGGTGGGCTGCTGCCTCCGCCCACTTCTGGCCCCATGCGGGGCTATATCCTGAGGCTGGGATGTTGGACTCCAAGTGGGCCAATTCCACCAGCGCATGCGATATAACCGCCGATGTGGCTCGTGAGCGTCTGGATGAGAGATGGCGATAGTGGTGGATGGTGTCTTCTTTGAAAGTTGCCCATGTGGAAATGGGGTCCACACAAAATGGTGCAACAAACGATTTTGCCAAATTGCCTCTTCCACCCACGTGGAAAATCCTGGTGACGCAAGGTCTGGGGGGCGGATTTTGCACCAATGTGGGGCCTTTGCAACTGTGACGGGTAAGTGGTATGTTATCGAGACCAGTCGGTGGTTGGAAAATTCCATTTTCATTGTTTTGAAGTGGGAGATGTGGGGTTGGAATTTCGCTGGCGCTAGAATAAGGTCAATGCGGGTCATGGACCTTAATTGGCTGTTGTGGACGTGGGGACGCGTCATGTTTTTGAGCAGTGGGGCATGTCATGGCAGCGCATCCATTAACCCAAGGGTGGCTTTTAGAACGCGTAGTTCTACGTGACCCTGTGGGGCGTAGGGTGAGGGCGGCCACCAGTCCGTTGGTGAGGTTAGCCAACAGTTCATGTTGCCAATTAGGAAAGAATTGGGGGGTAGCGGGAGGGATTTGACCGACGAGAAAAATTCCAACGCTCTTGTGCACCGTTTGGGGTGTAAATGTTGACGATTGTGTGTGCAACATCAGCCCATGAGAAGGTGACAACGAGCACTCAGTCATTTAGGAATGTTTCTGAAGATGTAAATTTGAAAAAATTGTTTTTCCAAATTAGCACCCCACAGTGCTTTAACCAAAAGGATAGGGATGGTAGGAGCATTGTTTTCCAAGCATCCTCGGAACCTTGTGGACAGTGGGTTTCCTGGATGGCCAGGATATCCACAGGTAAATTATTTTGTAAAAAACTCAGTTTCCTAGCCCGGGACGGGGAGGCCTTAATCCAGTGATATTCAGCATCCCTAGAGTGAAGGTTTCCCCCATCACACCTTAGGTGCGAGGGGTGGGCCCCTGGCCCACCAGCCTCTTCCAGGTCCCCACGGGCTTTCACAGCAGTGCGGGTATTAGCAGCAACACTATCAGGGTTTTTGTTAATTTTTGTGGAAAGAGTCGCGTTGGCTTTGGCCTTTGCTTTCTGTTTTCCCGACGTCAGGCAAATTTTTTGTGGTGCGGATAAGTTCAGTGCACCATCGAGTGGGGCAAAAAAAAAATTTTCGGTTGGGATAGGTCCCAAGTCAGTTTTGACCGGGGCTTGGGTGCAGCGATTGGGTGAGATCAAATCTCCCATCAGATCCTCGGATTGAGTGGCCCATTCAGCTTGGGCCTCCCAATCTGATTGGGTGATGGATTCCCGAGTTGCTTCCACCGCGAAGGTCTCCATGTCCTCCTGGCGTTGTGAGTGTGGGATGGTGGTGGTGACCTTGGCCGCTTCCTTGGCCGCGGTCCTATGGGCCTGCTTGGCCTTCTTCCACTCCTGCAGGGAGATGGGCTTTACCAATAGGTAGCAGCCTTGTGCTCCCCATGGGAAAGCCTCTTTGGTGCTTGCAGTTGGTTTGTAGTGCGCCTCTCCGCTGGCCATGGCCGCCGAGGGGTGCTCTTGGAATGTAACGCCCTCTTTGATGGGGCACGCATGTGCCTTATGGCTGAACGCATCACAGTGGGTGCAAATGGGGGCGCGCTGTCCACAGTTACCCGGAATGGGTGGGTGGTGTGCCCTGCGATGTCAATAAAGGTGGAGTGCAGGATCTGGGTTAGGTCCTTCATGATCTCCTCAGTTGGGGTCAGAACTGCGATGGCTTTGCCGGTGCACAGGTGTGGCATCAGCGTGAAACGAAGCATTTCGAAAGATTGTATTTTGCCATATATGGTGAGACCATCTTTCAGGTGTTGCTCCAAAATGTCATTTTTACTGTATTAGGCAGTAAAGTCAAACGTGAGGAAATTTGGTTTGATTTTGTCCATCTGGTGCGTTTAGTTTTGATGACCCGTTGCCCTTTGGGGAGGTCAACCACTACGCGCACCGCTGCAGCCTCATCTGCTGCTATTTTGCTTTCAAAACCTAGGTCCACCAACCGCGTGACATGGAGTGAGGTGCAACGTACACCGCAGTCGGGAAAATTTTGTGTACATCTTCACAAAATTTTTCCCATAGGCTGTTTTTGGATGTCCAGATACACACGGACTCCGAATTCCACCGACAAAAGTGGCTGGGAATGTGGTGTGTTGATGTACTGGTTGCATCGTGCTTGCCACATGAGTATCTCCGGGGAAATTGTGACTGCCAGTTTTTTTAGATTTTTTTCTATTCCGCCGGATTCTCTGGGGCGTTTCCAAATGTTAGAGGCCGCGGGCCTTCCGCCTGCTCCTCTTGCCTTGCTTGCCCAACTGCTCCCAGACATGGGCGCAGACTAATCCCCTCTATTAGATTATCAAACTAGATTTAGTCTTGAATTGAATGGGTTGCAAAAGTGTTTGCAACGAGAAAGAAAAGTGTGGAAAGAAAAGTAGATTTTCGTTGACACTCTTTTAAATTTCATTATATTTTGGCCCTTAGACTCCACGGAAGTCAATTCAACCTCTCCCTTGGCAGCTCAGCTCTTAAGTATTCGCAAAAGGGAATTTCTTGTTAAACAGAGCATATCTAAAACTAGTTACTATGTTCTGCATACTGGCTAATCTTAGACTGAATACTGGTGGTTAGTTCACTTAAACAGCTAAAAAGCTAAAATAAAAAGGATAATACATAGATTCTATGGAAATGTTTTTATTAATGTAAAAAGAAAAGTATTTTATACTATAAGTGAAAATAAAGATGTTAAGATGAATGAATATTAAGAAATAAAGTAGGGATATGGTTATCTATAGGCGGATTTTCAGGATCCCATAGATAAACGACGTCTAACTGCAGCTTTTGAGGTTTTTTCCATTTTGGCCAATTTGTATGTCTGCGAGAAATTTCTTTCAGTGGTTATCCCTGAACCTGAATGTCTAGGGGCTCTTTAATCCATCCCACTTCTGAATTTTGGGCGGTTGTATCTTCTTCCAATATTGCCTTATTAATAAATCTGGTAACAGGATGGCCAACTTCAAGCTTAAGCAATGGATCTCCTACTATTTGCATCACTCATATTTCGAGTGACTCTTAAAATTAGTTAGTTTCCTGATTTAATAAATAATGCTCTGGTGTAGCAATTGTTCCCGTTGAATAGTTTGGTTGAGTCATCATAGCATCATCAGTGGATTGCAAATTATTTTGGCTCCTGAAGGTATAAAGAGGGCAATTTTCATATGGATTTTTGGACATGTTGTCATCTGCACTAAGTATATCCTCTGATGAGTCAGGGCGAGAATTAGTTCACATGACGTCACTCTGTTCTTGGTGAAAGTTCCTCTGCTCTTTCAAATCTATAAGAGGGTTCATTCATCTCCATTTTCAGCGGGTTGGTTGCCTGCACCTCCATTAGATTGGGAGTAGATCCTACTAATTCCACTGGTTGAGGAATTATCTGTTTATTTATTTGCAGTCGCATCCATGACACTTCCCCTCCCCTGATGAGACTTGAGTAAAGACCCCAGGTGTTGGACATGTACTCTATTAGTCACAATGTTTATATTATCACCCAGATGGAGTTACAGCTCCTCTCTTCGTTAAGACAGTAGCAGGCCCAGTCCATTGGCGTGTAACTTTTCTGGCTGTTTTTTCACAAATGATAAAACGAAACCTTGTCTCCTAGGCTAAACTCTGATACCTAGTTTTTACTCTTCCATTGTTATAAGAGATGGTTTCCTTAAGGTTGTTTGAAGATTTTAGTTGAATTCTTATAATTTCATCAGCTAACTCCTTCTGATAGCTTCCAGGTGGCAGGTTCTTCTAGTCCGTTGATATGATTAGTGCCAGGAAGATCAGCAGAGCTTCCTCTCGTTCATACAGAGCTTTTATTGGTGACAATAAAATCACTAGGTGGTGACTTAACCAGTAATTCAACAACTCTGAGGGCTGCAACTAACATATTTTGACTTGTAATTATGGGAATTTTTTTTAAATCACATTTAAGGTTTCAATTACTAGCTTATCACTTCTGGCTAAGGAGGGATTGTAGGGGGTAGTGAACTGTGCTTCACTCCCACTAGATCCATCAATTTTCACTACGTCTGGGTTGAAGTTATTTCCATTGTCTGAGATTAAAATTTGAGGGCACCATGTCTTGTGATGACTTGATTGTATAGGAAATGAGCGATAGAGTTTACAGTATGTCTTGATTGCGGAGGTCTCAACCCACTTGGTAAAGTGATTAATTGTAACTAAGATAAACTTTAATCTGCTGGAGGCAGTTGGTAAAGATCCCACCACGTCAATTGAGACATTGCTGAAAGGCGCTGTAGGTGGGATAAACGTAAACTCAAAACTCTTCTCCAGTGGGAAGAAACTTGCACAAATTATATATAACTCCAAGATTTGGTGCAATTCATCTGACGTGCACTACCAGTAGAACCTCTCTTTCAGGTATGCCAGCGTTTTTTAAATCTTCCATGGCCCACATGCTTATGGGCCTCCATTATCAACTCCATGCGGTCGCTAGACCAGATATAGGGGTACCACTTGCTTTAAACTTTCTTTTGTAGATTTCAATTGAAATTCTGAGTATTTTTGAAACATCTCTTCAGGAGACTCAAACTTACTCTGTTTTGTCCTTCAGGCCTCTTCTAATAATAAAATCAAGCCATAAAGTCGATCACTATCTGGTGCTTGCAAGTGGAACACAGGTAATTGTGGCAAGCCATCCACGTTTAAGTGTTTATCTCCTGATTGATTTATGATTTTAAAATCATAGCCTTAGAGAAGTACAGCCCAGTTGTCAAGGCATCCATCGGGATCCTTCATGTTCTGCAATCAGTGGAATGACGTGTGATCCGTCACTACCTAATGTAACCCCCACACAAATAAAGTCTGAAGTTTTTGATCACTCTGATAACCTCCAAGAACTTGCTCTCGGTGACTGTATAGTTCTTTCTGCTTTACTTAACATTTTTGAGTAGTAATCAATTGGGTAATCCACCCTTCTTCATACAATTATGTTAGGATCGCACTAAGTCCTACATCACTGTATCAGTATAGATTTAGTATGTTTTGTTGAAGTCAGGATAAGCCAAGATTGGCACTCTACTAATCCTCTTTAACACCGCAAGGCCTTCTCCTGTTTCAGGCCTCACTTGAGCTTCACTTTTTTGTGATCAGGTATGTAAGGGGCGCCGCCAAGTCTGTGAAATGGAAGATGAACTTCTGATAGTATTCCACCATTCTGAGTAACACTTTTTTATACCTCATGCTCCTTGGTGACTTCGCGCCACAGATAGCGTTCACCTTCCTGTCATAAAACTTAATTCGCTTGGGCTGATCTAATTCACAAGGAACTCTAACTGTCTTGAGAAAGGTGCACTTGCTTCGTTTCAACTTCAAGTTAGATGCATGCAGCCACATAAAGACCTTTCATAGATTCTTCAGATGCTCTTGAAATGTCTGGCTGGATACAGTGATTTTGTCAAGGTATATTGGCACGCTTAATAACTTGAGATCACCAAAAATGCGATCTATTGCGCGCTGGAAAGTATCTGGGGCGCTGAAAAGCCCCTGTGGCGTCCTTGTGGGCTCAAATAATCCCTGGCTACTGATAATGGTGAATTTATCCTGATATTCTGATGAGAGCTCCATCTTCCAGTAGCCACTGTCCATATCCATCGCTGGAAAGTACTTCGAGCTGTTCATGCACTTCAGGGCATCATTGATGCATGGGAGTGGGCACAAGTCCTTCTTAGTTATCTCATACAAATGGAGTAGTCCATGAATACTTTATGGGTTTCATCCTTTTTGCATACAAGCAACAAAGGAGATACCCATGGGCTTTTCACAGTCTGATTAGCACTGCTTCAGCTAGTAGGTTCAGCTTATATGTAGTAACTGCATCTTCTGTTTTTGAGTGGTGGTAGAGATTAGATTTGAACATTATAGTCAGACGATATCCATTTTGTGGTCTCGCCCTTGAAGAGGCCATAGTCATGGATCAAGTACTGAAGATGTTGCTAAACTCATCCAACAACTCGTAAAGCTTCTTCTGCTATTTAAAAATCACTTTCTCGAACCTGATCTTTTTAAAATATCCTTACAGCATGTACAGATTAATATTTTGGCAATTGGTTAATCGGGCCAGTGCAACAACTTGACCTTTTTGACTTTGACAGGTTGAGTAGTGATGTTTACAAAAACGACGTTGAACTCTACAAAGTAGTTGGTGTCATAGAACCCTGGTAGTACTCGGGGTCCCTGCTCACGGATTTTGTTGCAGCTGTATACTTCCATTATGGCTTAAACGTAATTTCACATTAATTATGGCTATCCTGTGTTTAATTTGGTCAAATATCTATAGTTTCGCTAGTGCTCAGGAGGAGCCCCTCCTCTGTGCTAATGGTAGGTGGTAGCTGCTTCACACCCTTCTTCATCAATGTTTAATGTATGGGGTAGATTAATTGTTACATTTAGACCAAGAATGTATATGTTTTATAGTGGTTTGACAGCTTTGTCCTTAAATACTAGTGGAAGCTGATAGCCCAAGATGCTCACCATGCTGAATGAGAATTCAATCTTCGCTCCAAACAACAAGAGATACTGCTTACTGTTCAAGAAGTCATATTGGTCATTGGTTAAAACCACTTCCAGTGCTGTCAAGACCATTCTCCCAAAGCGTAATGGTAGCGCCAGATAGGTTCCTAGTTTTCAGTTAACACTGAGTCCTGAAGTTCAGTACTTCACGTTGTAATCAATATCATGCATGAACTTCAGCTTCTTCATGAGCTTAGATAATACGTTATTGACTGGAGCCCCAGTGTCCAGTTCTTCCAAAACGCGCACCTTCTGGATGATTACTTCCATCTCAATTATGCTCTTGCTGAGAAGGATTCCAGTGGTTAATACATTGGTATCAGATTCTTCATACTGTCTAAGAGCAGTAACGCTTGTTGTAGCTTTAAAAGTTATCTCGCCATCCAGCGCTAAGTTCTTAAAGGTAGAAATGACTAACTGCTCTCCTTCCTCAACTGAATTTATAACCTTGGTAAGCTGATTCGCTTGCTCCAGGTTACCATCACTCAGTTTGGATCACTCAGTGCCATGAACTTTTAATCTAGTAGGCAAAGCCACCGCACTAAGTGTTGTTAACACATGGTATCCTGCACTATCAAGTTCATCAACTTCATGATTATCCTCACCCTCAGTGTGGAGATCTGCCTAGTTTACAGAGTTGGGTGTATCCTTTTTATAGGTTGCTTCCTTCTTTTCTGCGGCAAGTAATGAACAAGATTGATAACAGTGCCAAGGTTGACTGCAATTATTACAGGTTAACTCTTGACGAGGTAAGCATTCAGGCAAATTGGAAACTTTTTCCATTTATGTTCTCGCCCTTATTGTTAGAAACATAGATAGACCTGTTAACAATTTGAGGGAATATAGTTGGTCCCATGGCCTTGTACTCATCTTTATACATTCCCTGGACGTTAAGTAATGCTTCCTGAAGCCTTGAGGGACGTTGCACTCTTAACCGCTAGAGTCATATGTTTCTCTAAGTTAGAGTGAATCTCTAATGAACTCAGGAAAGGTTTCTGTGGTAGCAAATCCATAGTTCCTATAGTCTACAACCGTTGAGCTTTATGATAGCAGTGAGAGGCATAATTTGTAATTAACTCATTTTTGCTCAGGACCATCAGGAGTAACTCTTGTTTCATTTTTTGGATGTCTTGTTCACTACAAAACTCAGAAAGTATTATACTCTTCACTTTAGTCCAAGATAGTCCAGGTTGTAGGCCCTGTCAGATAATTACAAGTCTAATATTGTATTAAGAGCGTTACAAAGGTTGATGAAGAAATTATTTGGCCAAAAGACCCTAGCAATTCTCGGGGGAATCAGTCAAATTGGGGAAATTATTCCAAGCATCCTCCTCAGCCAAAAATTTCAATTGTCACCAGATGGTTGTGCTGAACCTGTGGCCAAATATGGATAGTTGCCAAGGCTCCTCTCAGGCCCCTCAACCATTCCATTCAACCAACTAGGCGGAGACCACCACCTTTTATAGGGGTAAAGGGGGTCCCACAAGGTGCAAATATTTTCCCGCCCAATGATTGAATTAGATATATTATCTCTTTGCCTAAAAGACTTTTTACCCAGAATAAACCCTCCATTTGCTGTTCCATTAGAGTAAGGCAAGAATTGAGAGCTCCAATAGGTCAAACCCCATGTTACCTATTTTTGGATGCGCATAGCTTTTTAATAATTTCTTAACCTCTCACTTCAATCCCTGGATTGTTTAGATACTGAGTAGCAAATTACTAAAAGTGTTCTTCCTTTACCATGTTGCCACGACTAATAAACTTACCATAAAAAACTCCTCCTTTTTAGTTTTTAATTTTTTTACTTTAGTATAATTAGTGTAAATAAAAATCCTCTATCTTATAATAAGCAGCTAATAGTATTGATACTCACGCTCTGCTAAATTGTCAAATTATTGTGAAAATAGCCCCAGTGGGCATTACCAAACGCCAGAATTTGATGAGTGGTGCTCATTACATGATACTTTACACCACAAAAACAAACTAAAATAAATTAAGGTTAGTGGGTAAAAACCCTCACAACCTTCCTGATTAAACAAACCCTGGCTATCTACTCTGGAACTTCAGTTAGCAAGTACTTTGTCTCTCCACAAAAGGCTTGAGCAGCACTCTTTCCAAGGCCCTTATGGGGCCTCCCCAAATTACACAAATCCCCTTTTAGGGATAAGTTTACCCCAGGTGAGTAAGTAGTGCTTCCTTTTTTTATGTGTGAAATTGCTATGAAAAGGAGAAACTGACCATTCAAAATCAAGTACAATTTTCCTTACATGAGTCGTGGGGCTCAGGATATAATGGTTCCATAAATGGTCACCCTCAGCACCTGGACGGAGGTTAAACAAGCACTTTTTGAGGAATTTGGATCCCTTAAGAATTTGAAAGGAAAAAACAGGACTTTATGTGCCTTATCCTGGAAAGGGGAAAATTCATCGCCTCTTTTGTTAAACAGTTCAACAAAAAGCTCAACTTCTACTGCTTGCAAAAATGCTACCATTAGATGATGCCATTGTGGCTATCTTGGCCGGATTAGCTTCCCATCCCTCTTGGCGATGCATGTCTCCTAAGTTAAGCGCTCTTTTCAAATGTACGAGATATCAAAGAGGCCTTGTTAGCGGTGGCTGACATCTATGAATTTGACCCTATGCAAGAAGCTCTGAGGCAAGCATCTATTCCGACCACTCTAGCCTCTTCTACAGATTTCTCAATCTGGAAACTTGCTCCTGCGGAGGTGCTACCACAAAATGCTTCTTCATCCCTTGAAGATAGCCAGAGGATAATGGCAGTGATGGTGCAGTGCTCTCCTACATCTTCAGCTCAAAAAGCCAGTTGGTGAAGGCAGTCGTCCCCTTGTCTTGCCCTTCTTCTTCTTCATAACGGCCTTCCCAAGTGATTCCATCATCCCATCCTTCCAAGATGCTACATCTATCTCCCTCACCCACTCCTCAGGCTATCTCTCATCCAAAACTGGTATCCATGGGGCAGCCCAAACCCCTACATCAAAGGCTAAATGTAGAGCTTCAACATTCACATCATCTCCTCCAAAAGTTAAAAGGGTATATGAGCGCTCCCAGGGTCTCTCCTGCAACAAAGGAAGACCTGAATTTACCTCACAACTAATGGACTCCCTGATGTCATTGATAACCCTCTGATGACGAATCTGAAGGGGGTTGTGAATATGTTGAGCATTATGCTTTAGGAGCCCCAAGTGAAGTGAAGGTTCCTGATAGATTGAAACTGGATAAAGTGGATATGACTAGGATCTCCCATCAAATTTATATCTTTCAAGTGTTAAGGGGTTTTGAGGTTATTGACACTGCCAGTGACGCTGACCAGCTCATTGCCACACTGATATGATCCACCCAGTGTGTTCATACCCTGCAGACTATTTAAGAAAAAACCCTGAAACCGCCAAAAGGCTTGCCTCTACTCTCCGTCTAAAGGAGGTCCTCGCTCTTTCCCCCAACTTGGGTGGAATTATTAACCAAATTGGAGTTAGTTGTCAATGAAGTGTGGGTTAGGGCTATCTAAAACACTGGGTCCCTGGTGAACGTTGTGTCAACAAAACTTATTAAAAGTACTAAGCTGGCCCCTGACCTTGACTACAACCAAGAGTTTGGCACTGCTGGTCCTGCCTATACTCGCGCTATTGGAGCCTACTCTTCTCTGCACATTCGTTTTAGGAAGCTCATATTGTAAGCCCCATCAGTGTCCTTGGCCAACAATACTTATGATCTACTCATTGGTAGCCAGTTTATGCTCAAATATATAGGGGTTATTAACTTGAAGTAGGGCTATCTCTCCCTGCTTAACTATGAGGTTTTCTGATTATGACCAATGATGAGCTCCAAAAAAGAAAACGTTTATAACGTTGAGTACCCCTCCTCCGCCTTACCACTACACTACATGACAGCGGGGCGGAATACAAAGAAGATGCCTGAATTAGTGGACGCTCTAATAGTATTCCTTTTTATACGCTGAAAAGGTAGTCATTAAGTCTGGTGAACAAAGGGTAGTTGAAACGAAGACTACCCTACAAATCCATTACAATTGCTTATTGCATCTAACCAGCTATATAAGTTGATAGTTCCTTAGAGCCCAGAGTATGGCCAGGCGTATTGGGCCCAGCCTATCAGCAACCCATCAATCTCCTGCTGGGGAATCTCATCTCTAAGGATCTAGTCATAAAATTTTTCAGGCGATTGGGAGAGGCCTTCTGATACCCATTAAGGACATCAAGAAAGTCCACTATATTGGGTCTATGGCTAATATGGGTTTACCCGCCAACCAATAATTCTTTACCTTGCCTATCATTCATATCTCTCTGAGAAACTAACCCCAGAGAAGATCAACAAAGTCCACACTTTACTTGAGACATATAGCAACATTTTCCTTAAATCTGATATTGACTATGGGCACATGAAGGATTGGACTCACACTAATATTGTTAGAGGATTCTTGTCCTATCCGCTACAAACCCTATTGCAAAAAACAAAAGTTGAGGAGCTACAGATGTGAATGGAGCTCAAAAGTTGCTAAACTCTGGGTTTCTAGTGCCTTCTCAAAGCCCTTGGTCGTCTGCTCATCTACTAATAAAGAAGAAAAATGGAGATCATCAGGTACTTATGGAATGTCAAAAATTGAACAACCTCACAAAAAGGAAAAATACCCTATCCCCCTATTGACGGCGCTCTAGCCCAACTCTCTGAATACAAATTCTTTTCTGCTATGGACTTGGCTAGTGGGTAATGTCAGACGGACCTTTATACACATGATCAGGAGAAGTGCTCCCTCATCTGTAGTGAGGGTCTATTTCAACCCACGTGATTGCCTAAGTGTTGTGTAACGCGCCTGCAACCTTCCAGCAGGCGATGAATCATAATCTCTAGAATCTCAAGCTGAGCTGTGTGATTGTATATTTTGATGACATAACAGTTTTCTCCAAGACCTTTGACAAGCACCTCACTCATTTAAAAGGAGTGTTTCAACAGTTGCGGGCATCTAACATCAAGCTGAAGCCCTCCAAATGTACTTTCGTCCAGAAAAATATGGATTTCCTTGGGCACGCTATCTCTCAAGATGGGATTCAACACCTCCAAGACAAGGTTGAAGCGATGTCCAAAGATGCCAGCATCTAAAAACTCTTCACAACATACAGGTATTTTCGGCATGATTGGATATTACCATCAATTCATCCCCAAGTTCTCTGAGCTCAGTGAGCCCCTTTTAAGTCTCTTGGCTAAGAACTCTCAATTACATTGGGGTGCTGAACAAAAAGCCGCGTTTGAGACCTTGAATAAGTGTTGCAACAACTTCTTATTCAAGTTGGATTAGCATGGGGTTGATCATCCCGTATCTTACTTCAGCAAGATGCTCTCAAAAGCTGAACGCAACTACAGCGTCACTGAGAAGAGGTGCCTGGCTGTCTTTCTCGCTGTAAAGTACTATCGCCCCTTCATATATGGGACGTCATTCAAAGTGGTTACCAACCACGATCCTTAAAATGATTGCAAAATATGAAGGACACCACTGGACGGCTGGCTCGCTGGGCTCTGAAAATCCAGCATCTCAATATGATTATTGAGCATTGGGCGAGAACTCGCCATATGAACATTGATGGGTTGACATGGATGCATGTCCTTCACTTAGAAATAGTAAAGCTGAGAGGTTACATGACTTCCTAATGTCTCCTGACTCATGCGCTGATGAAGATGAATCAGTACAAAAGATGCTAGCTCAGCACTCCCACAACACCAAGGTGGAGAGTGGGAAGCTATATCTGAAATAGGGGTGAACTGGTTGCCCTATCTACGGCCATCAGAGCGAGTACCTGTGATTTTGTAGTCTCATACTATCATGGTTAATGGCGGATCACAAAAAACTAAGAATTGGTTAGATAACGCTACTACTGGGAGGTCATCATGAAGACCCTAACTGAAGTCCTGTATGTCTGTCTGATCTGTAAAAAGCAATCCAGTTTCAAGACCTAAGATCAGTACCAGCCTACTACGCCCAAATAACCCTTCCACGCCATAGGTTTGGACGTGGTAGGTCCTCTACCTCATACCACTGGTTGCAATCGTTATATCTTAGTTGGAATTTATCACTTCACCAAATTGGAGAAGATGTTGCTCTCCCCTCTCAGACTTCCAAAGCCACTGCTACCTTTTACATTATAATCTTCATGTGGCATGGCTGCCCCAGGTCCTCTTTTGTGAAAATGGGAAACCCCTTACCTCCAGTGTGGTAAAGCTCAGGTCTATCTGAGAGAGACCTTTTGTAGTCACATATAAGTGAGGGGATGAGTACTCCATCAAATCCCTTGAGTCAGGAGTTACCATCAATTGGGTCCATGGTCAGTTCCTGCACTCATATTCTCCCCCTAACACCCTTGTAGGGGTAGATGTCAGACAATTATAAGTTTGATATTGTAATAGGAGTGTTTCAAAGGTTGATGAGGAACATATCAGCCAAAAGACTCAAGCTAATTCTCGGTGGAATCCCTTGAATTGGGGAAATCCTTCTAAGTATACTCCTCAGCAAAAAAGTTCAATAGACAATAGTTAGGTTGTGCCAAACTCACAGCTGAATATGGGAAGTATTTCAGAGGCTCCTACCTGGCCCCTTAAACGTTTCATTCAATCACCTAGGTGGAGACCGCCCCCTTTCATAGGGGTGGAGGGGGTCCCACAAGGTGCAAATATTTTCCCAACCAATGATTGGGTTAAATATTAAATCCTTGCCTAACAGACTTACCCTACCCTGTATTGACCTCCAATCACCATTCTGTTGAAGCGAAGTGAGAATTGAATTTCGAATAAGTCAAAGCCCCATATTTCCTAGCTTGGATGCATGTAGCTTTTAGTGAATTCCTTGGACGTCTTGCTTCAAGCCATGGATTATTTAAATACTAAGCAGTAACCTATTAATAGGGTTCTACATTTTTACCCCATCGCCATAACTGTTAAAATTACTATAAAATCTCCTCTTTTTATTTTTTTCAAGCTTTCTAGTTTAGTATAATTAGTATTAAAAAATCCCCTAGTCTTATAATAAGCATCTGAGAGTATTGTTACTCCTACTCTGCTAAATTGTTAAATACTGTGCAAACAGCATCAGCGGGAATTAGCAAATGCTAGAAATTTGACAGGCTTGAGATAAAAATTTCATGAGCCTCACATCTTATACACCCTTGAATGTGGGAGCCTATTGGCGATTGCTAGCTTCATCCATACTGTTCTCATACATCTGAAGAAACCCGCAATTGTCCCTTATCCAGGTGTATATATGGTTTTAAATTTTAATTCAAAAGTTAAATTATTCTTCAACAGGATCAGCGTGCATCATGGTTAGTTGCTAGAAGTTCTGACAGATTGTGGGACATTCTTTTGAGTGACTTATATAGGTGCATCCAAGAGGTTTATAGGTCAAGTATAGATAGGTCCTTGTATAGTATGCATTTGTGCCTTCTAATCTTCTATACTTTTGTCCATAGCAAACAGCATATTATTGTACTGTTCTAAGAGCTCTCCATATTCATTCAAAGCGGTAATAGTTTAACCGTTCTCTTTCTCAAGGAACACAAGTTGTTTTTCTATATTCTTGAGTTTAGCTTTCAGTTTATAATAGGTGATGGGACTCTCACAATAGGTAGTAAGGCAATTTGTTCTCTTCTAGTGGTCTCCTTGACATGGGTAAGAGCATTGCATAGATTGTGCACTTCTAATTCCAGGGTACATATTCTTGAATGAATTGAATCCTCCTCCCTCAACAGGAGCTCATAGGAATCCTCTGTCATATTATTTCATATCCTCTTTATTATCCAACTGCTCATGAGAACTCTCATGATCATCACTAGGCCTGATGATACCACCCATGTAGTGAGCACCACAGTCAGCTCTCCAATCTCATCTCACTTACCATTTTAGTCTTGCTGCTCAGAGGGTCTACTCTGCTCAGATTAGGCACCAGAAACTTTTTCTTAGATTACAATTTTTCTTATAGAGTACTTCTCCTCTGATGCTACCACTAGTAGCATCAATCTCTTTGGTAAATGGTTTGCGCCCATGTCGAATCTCTTGTTGACACTCTTAGAGATATTTGTTGTATGTTGGCCATCAGGGCTCAAGGAAGCCAATTTACCCTCTCCCTTGGCAGCTCAGCTCCAAGTTGTCTGAAATAGAGAATGCCCTTGTTCAAACAGAGCAGATCTCAAACTGGTTACTGTATTCTGTTCAATAGCTAATCCCATACTGGATACTGATGATTAGTTCACTTAAACCACTATAATGAAAATAAAAGGATAAAACTGAGATTCAGTGAAAAGATTTTCTATTGATGTAAAAAGTGAACTTTTATACTTCAAAGGAAAATCAATATAGAAAAATAGTATAATAATGAAAAATAGATTGAGAAATATAGGTCTTGATATATGTAATGGGAAAAGTCTTTTCTTTCCAATTACTATCACTTTTAGTAAACAATTTGATTCAAACAGAACAATTTGATAATCAATACCAGGTGAGATGAGACAATTAGTAAAGTAAAGAATTGGGTGAACATGGTAAAAAGAGAGCGGACCTGGATCTGCACCACTCAAAGGTACTAAGTGCACAGGAACAAACGAAAATACCAGTAAAAACAAAAACCCCAAGGTGGTTCATCACACACGTTTCAAGAATTTTTAGTAAAGTACTGCAGTTACATGGAGGTATCCCACTTGCAACCGCTGTCACCAGTGGAATATGGGATAAATGTATTCTTGGGCGTAGAGACACCAACAATATGGGAAACGTTTAACAAAACCCATCTTAAATTATTACTGAACGCGGTATTGGGATTTGAGATGAACACATAATCCAACATCTAGCTGATTAATAAATTTGACAATTAAGTTATAATTGTATAAGATTTGCAACAGCAGCCAAATGATGAAATATCGTCAGGCATCATCCCCAATAACATTAGAGGTCACCAACTGACGAAATTATTGTTGGAAATCATCCCTGGCAAAATTAAGCAATAATTTAATATGGGAGCAATAACCAATAGTCAAATTATAGGGAATCATTCAGATCGGAATGAATAGGGAGTTTTCAGAAACTACAAAAGCGTTCAAATGCCAGAGGAAAAGAGTAGGATTGTCATCAGTCAAAACAATTGTTTTTGAGTCCCTAATTCCAATTGTTTATTTGCTAAACAGCTGAGGATTACAGTGCCTAAGTAACTCAAGACAACGTTACCCAACGAGATTTGGTGCCTAACACTTGAAAATCAAACCATCATAGGAGCACAAATAATTCCCAGCGGACAGCTGAAAAGTTATGTGCTGATTGTAACTATAAAACCCCCAATTATTCCCTAATAAAAGAAGACATAAACCTGATAACTTAGTTGTTTTAACATTAGTTGTTTAACATTACTCTTAAGAGAAGAGTGTAAGGATCAGATATCTTTAAGCTGTTATCAAAGTCTCCGCTTGGCCCTGAAAGAAGAGAATAGGGAAAGTGTTCCCTACCAGTATCAAAATATCTTCTAGAGGAAGAAGCACCTGTCTAGCATTGAAAATTCACTCAACGTGGCTTTTGGGCAATCAACTCTAATAATAGTCTTCATACTATTATTGCCCCAGTTAATTAATTTCAATCAAATCAATGCAAGTATCCATGAATCTGTGCAGTTGAAATCTAGTGCCAGAAGCGAGCAACCATTTTGCGCCCAGATTTCGAAATTGTTATTCACTACAGGGGGTATTTGAGTTGTCAAAAGCCAATTTAAATAACGATATCTTATAAGGAAGAGCTTTAGAAGCTCTTGGCGGAAAAACAGGCCATCAATTAAAATGTAATCAGCTCAGCATCTCAAGCCAATGTTAGCACCTTAGAGGAGCATGTGATCAATGCAGAAGAGATGCTCAAACAATTAGCAATGGCGAATAACGACCTGTGTGGAAAAATTGCCTCTTTAAAATGGAATGAGGGCAAACTTGTTAATGAAATTTTGTTCCAAAAAAACTGAATGGGAAGCAGATTGAGAACGCATCTGGCAGTTTCATGAGGAGATGGCGAAAATGTCAAAGCGTATTGAGTAATTGGAAAAACACAAATGTGATTGTGAGCAATTTGAGGAAAATGAGGCTGATGAAAAGGCATATGAAACTCCAATTGGGAAGGCCTCCCCACCCCAAAATCTGCCCAAATCATTTGCTGGTGTGTTGTAAATGACTCCCAAAGCCACTCCTATGCTTCTCTAGTAGCTGGGCAAGGATCTTCTATGTTCATATTAACCAAGGAATTTTGTAATATGCTAAAATTGCCCACCTTTTACCAGGATAATGCCCCGGCGTCCTTCTGCTCATTTGATATGACCATGTTTGGCTATGTGGACTGTCAAAAAGTGGTGACCGTAAAGAATTGTCTTATCACTGACTGCCAGAATCTGGTGCTACCCCACCTCAATTGGGACAACTGGTCATATTCAGAAGCAAAAACAGCCATTTTGTTGGAGTTTAGAAGCCTTACTTGTATGCAAATTGTAATCAAGAGTTCATGGGTATACAATTCCGCAAAGACAAGACCTTGGCTAGTTTCGCTGACCAGTTTTACCAAGAACTCCAGATCTTGGCAGGTTCAAACGTGTTGACTGGCTTTTATGCATGCATAGCCATGCAGTCAGCACTTCGTCCCTAATGAGAATTGCATTGGATTATGGTGGCAGCGCTAGTGGCTCAAACAATGACCTCTCAGATGGTGGACCATATGAATATGTTTGGAGCCACATTTGATGCTCCCAATCACACTTTTATAGTTTTTCAAATGAAGGCTCAAAATATTGTCAAATTCGCTGAGCCACCTAAAGAATCTGAGAGCTGAATTGTGACGGGAAGTAAACCTGAAGTTCAAAAACAAGTGGACAAATTGTCAATCAGCTATTTCCAATAAGGGAAGTCTGGCCATGTAATTTCCCAGTGTTGGGACAAAAAAGTCAAAAGATCAGATTAATCTCATTCAGACCTAAGAAATTGGTTCAGATTTGGGAAAAGGACCAGCAGTCTAGATTAGAGATATTCTAGTACTGCTTATAAACCTGTCCTGCCTGATATAATGAATGAGGAAATTTATATCTCTGACCTATTTGTGGACAATGACTCGCCAGATCCGCTCCATCAGGGGGTTAACATGGATGTTAATGTGATAACTCAAGCCAAAGAAAAGGGGATTGATCCCAAAATTGTTAATGAGGTCACTTGACCCTACATACGACAGTTAGCAGAGAAAGTTAGATCTGACGAGAGCCCTGAAGACTAGTCAAAACAAAGTTGGATGAGGCTAACGTTTCTTTACCTATCAGTGCAATTAAGGAGTCATTACCTGATTTAACCGCTCAAATAATTCACACACTTGATTTGGTGAATAAAGCTGCTATCCATTTAGTAAATACTTTAGTGCAGTAAACAGAGTGTAACTATGTCAATATTCTAGTCAATAGAATAAGAGTACAAACAATAATTGATATTGGAACACCAATCAACATTGTTTCAACCAAATTAGTGAAACGTATGAAGATCTCGCCAGATTTGAAGTATTGAAAAGAGTATGTAATGTCTGGACCAGACATTACCATCTCATATTGGAACCTACAGTGCGCTACCACTTCAGTTTGGATCACTGATGGTGTCAGCTCTCGCCATAGTGCTGAACAATCAAAATTATAATATATTATTGGGATGGAGTTCTTGAAGTATGGGGTGAAATGTGATTTCAAAGAAAACATTCTGAGAATATTGGGGAAGACGTTGCCTTTGGTGTACCAGCGGTAGGGAGAAATTCTGCTGACAAAGAAGGATAATTTTATTAACTTAATTTATAGTGATGGTATTATACCCATACACTATAAATTAGTTGGACAAAAATGGAAAGAAATGACAATGAAAATTATGGAGTATCATGGGATACCTCTAATGATGAATGCAACGAACACTATTCCACCAGGGGCTCAAATCATAGTTAACATCGAGTTAATGATGGACCTTCCAGAACAGCTATATGGGGAAATTATCAATCCATGGGGAAAATTGAGGGTCGAACCAAGGGTGGCGCCAGGGATCTTAGTGCCAAGCCATGAAGAGATACAAGTACTATTAGCCAATCTGGGAGAGAAGCCAATGAAAATAGAAAAAAATCAGATTGTTGCATTTCTACACTTGCTCCCAACAGCTGAACTTTATGCTTTTCATGAATTTGGATCATTTTCTGAAATGGGATTGCTGGCAGAAGTTGATGAAAGTGTCAATGTATTATTGGATCATAAGCAGCTAGCTGATTTGACTGAGAATTAGCAGGAGGATGTGCTCCAATTATTCAAAAATATTGGGAGATATCTGCTCTGAACAATCATGACTTAGGATGTGCAAAAAACGTACCTCACAAAGTTGATACTGAAGAATATTCACTGATAAGAATGAGACCTGTTTTTAAGTCAAGAGCAGCAGAAGTAGAGATCAGTGTTGAAATTAGAAAGTTAGTGAAACATAGGCTACTCATTCCATCATTGATCCCATGGGCAAGTCCAAACCTTTTGGTAAAAAAAAGGATGTATCAAATTGAGTAGTGATTGACTATTGCCAACTAAACAAGATCACTTAAAAATGCTTCTATCCACTGTTTCGAATTGATAACTTGCTTGATTGCCTGGGGGAGGCAAAATACTATTCAGCTATGGACGATTTATAGGATATTGGCAAATTAATTTGGTAAAAGAAGATCAGGAAAAATGTACAATAATTACTGCACAAGGACTATACCAGCCAACCAGAATGCCCCAAGGTGAATGCAATGCACCTGTGACTTTCAGCGTGCTATGGATTCAATACTTAGTGACCTGAAGCTATCCTGCGTGCTAGTATACTTAGAAGATATCAACATCTTTACCAGGACCTTCAAAGATCATTTGGAGCATCTTGAGGAACTTTTTAAGCGGTTGGCAATGGTAAATCTAAAAATTAAGCTGAGAAAATACCATATTTTATAAAAGCGCTCAAATATTTAGGTTCTGTTATAAACTCTGATGGATTAAAACCACAGCCCATGAAAATAGAAGCTATCAAGCAGATGTCAATCCTGAAAAAGTGTTTGGGATATCCAAGTCTTTTTGGGGATGGTCAGATACTATCATCAATTCATCAGACTTTGCTGGAATCGCTGAGCCTTTATTCCGCCTACTCAAGGATCCAAAAAGGGATTCACGTGGAACGAAGAGGCACAGAAGTCATTTGATGAGCTCTGAAAATATCTCATGAGCAGCCAAGTGTTGAATATCTGAATTTTAATCAGGAATTTAAGTTCAAGCGGATGCCTCATTAACGGCAATTGAAGCCATTCTAATCCAATTAGATGACAATAGAGATGAACATCCAGTAGTCTACATGAGAAAAACCCTCTCACTAGCAGAAAGAAACTATACCATGACATAGCGAGAGTGTCTGGCGGTCATCCATTCCTATAAAAACAATTTTGAGTCTACATACATGAAATGCACTTTAAAGTAATAACTGACCACTCGTCCCTGTGCTGGCTTCATAACGTGAAGGAACAAGAGGCCAGTTGGCACGATGGGCTTTAAGCTGCAAGCATAGAATTTCAAAATTATCCACAGGGCTGGAGTGGTACATCAGAATGCCAATGGATTGTCTCAATTGCTTGTTCACGTAATTTATCATTAGGCTGAAGAATTGTTTCAGCAGATGATCAAAGGAGATATTGGGGATGAACCCCAAGAAATTTGGAATGCATTATGAAAGGCCATGGAAAATACTGAATTTAGGGACAATCAATTATATAAATCAATTGAAGAAAAACAGGCTCTATTTCCTAAACCATTGGAACAAATGGAAATTATTTGAGCCTCTCATTAGGTCATCGGCCATGGTGGGATAAATAAACTAGTGGATCATATTTGCTAGTAATATTACTGGTAATCAATCAACCAAATGTTGCAGATTACCAGCCTGTTGTGTGGAATGTCAACTTCACAAGCCTCACAAGAACGTCATAAGGTACTGGCTAATACACCCTGGTTTCACGTGGCACACAGTGTCCATAGATGTTATGGGACCATTGAGTATCAGCACTAGAGGAGTGAAGTATATAATCGTCACAATAGACCTTTTAACCTGATGGGTCAAAACAAAAGCCCTCAGAAAAGTAGATGCAATGAGTATGGCGAAGTTTATACTTGACCAAGTGATCTATCAGCATGGATGTCTCCAGGTTATTCTCAGTGACAACAGAACTTTTAGTTCACATGTGATTCCCAGGCTAAATGAATTAATGAGAATCCGCAGTGTTGTATCTGTCTCCTATTGTCCAGAAACAAACGGAATGGTGGAAAAAAGTGAACGCAACTCTATCCTCAACATTACAAAAATTGGTCATGAGGAAACCTTCCACTTGGGGGCATATCTGAGTTCAATTGCATTTGCTTATAATATCAGTTTCCATTTGGTGACTGAGAAAACGCTGTTAAAACTTTTATATGGGTGGAAAGCCACATTACTGCCAATATTTTATTCAGCAGTAGAGCCATCTTTGGGGATGAGTGCCAAACAATATCTATCCCAACTGGCCAATATCATGATTAAATTACAATCTCAGGCATCTGAAATGACAATGAAAAAGAATCAATGCAAAGAAAGCGGATGACCAGAATCAACCTGCGTTTTAAATACCATGTTGGTGATAGGGTAGCCTATTGCAATACCCATTGGTTTAGGAGGAAATTAGGTTGGACGCCCTATGGATGGGACCGTCTGAAATTATTTCCAAGTCAGAAAATGATGCCTATATGATCAAGAATATTGAGGATGATCACATAGTCAATAGAGTCCATGTGAAATACTTAAAGTATTAGACTTAAAGGGAAAAAATAATAAATAAAAAAACATAAAAAGATAAAAAGATACATAATGATATGTAAACTAAAAAATATAAAAAATAAATTTTATTTTCAAGCAGTGATGCATCTAGCAATATTCCCATCTACTGAGCGTGGAGGGAAGAGATAGTGTGGGCATGAGTCCTGAGCGATTAGCAGGATCAGGATGGGCTGAAACTAGATCCACTGGAATAGTCCCTAACAATGAGATGTTGAAACTTGTCCTGAGATTGGTACAGGTGGTAAGGTGCCAATGAGACCCATCCTGGGGTTTGTACAGGTTGACTATGGAGTCACAAAAACCCGTCCTGTGGTTGGTATAGGTGGCAAAGTGCAAATGAGACCTGTTCTGGGGTTTGTACAGGTGGACCAGTTGATCTTTTTGCAAGGATGCAAAGATGGGACTGGCGTAGCATGATGTCATGAGAACCGCCCTCAATAAGAGGTGGCAACGGTTAGTAACCAAGGATAAGAAGTCATCAAAACTGAGCAGAGCATATGGTCGCTGAATGCAGACAGAGCTTCACTCCGCTGAGGACATAAAAAATATGAAAAACCAAACATGAGCTCAAGATAAGGTGGCTTTCATCCACAAGGGTTCTATCTTTTGTTGGATAATCTGGTCACGAGGGGATATGTTGAAATTGAGATGAACATATAATCCAACCTTTTGACCAATTAATGAATTTGATAAATAAGTTATAATTATATAGGATTGGCAACAGCAGCTGACTGATGGGAAATTGTCAGGCATCATCCCTGATGATACTAGAGGTCTCCAAATGATGAGATTATTGTTGGCAATCATCCCTGGCAAAATTAAGCATAATTCAATATGTGAGCAATAACCGTAGTTAAATTATAGAGAATCATTCAGATCGGAACAAGTGAGGAGTCATCAGAAACTACCAAAGCGTACAAATGCTGGTGGAAGAGAGTAAGATTGTCATCGGCCAAAACAATTGATTTTGAGTCCCTAATACCATTTGTTTAGTTGCCAAACAGCCGAGGATTACACTGCCTAAGAAACTCAGGGCAACGTTACCCAACGAGATTTGGTGCCTAACACTTGAGGGTCAAACCATCATAGGAGCACAAATAATTCCCAGTGGACAACTGAAAAGTTATGTGCTGATTGTAACTATAAAAACCCCCAATTATTCCCTAATAAAAGCAGATAAAAACTTGATAACTTAGTTGTTTTAACATTAGTTGTTTAACATTACTCTTAAGAGAAGAGTGCAAGGATCAGAAATCCTTAAGTTGTTATCAAAGTCTCCGCTTGGACCTGCGAGAAGGAATAGGGAAAGTGTTCCCTATCAGTATCAAAAATCTTCTAAAGAAAAAGCACCTGTCTAGCATTGAAAAATTCACTCAACGTGGCTTTTGGGCAATCAACTTTAATAATAGTCTTGATATTATTGCCCCAGTTAATTAAGTTCTATCAAATCAATGCAAGTATCCATGAATCTGTGCAGTTGAAATCTAGGGTCAGAAGCGAGCAACCATCCAGGCCCAGGTTTTAACACGTGTTGTACTTAACTACTCATACTATCTGCAAAGGTTGGGTAGATCTTGGGTTCAAAACAGCGGAAGAAAAAAATGAAGCAGTGAAGGTCAGATTAGTGCTCAACCTTCCCAGTGGTCAGCATTTGGTATCAACCAAATGCACACGTTGGACAGAATCCAAAGACATTTTATATTTTTTGACTACCTTCCAACTACACTGGCGTGCACAGTACTAAACAACATCTCCAGGAAGTCTTGGAAGCCTATGGAAAAATCAAACAATTCAAAATGCAAAGATTCCAGCTGATGCTGACCCTTGGCACTGGGTAGTCAATCGCAATAATTTCCCCAAACCAGGAGGTAGTGGAGGATATCACAAAAATCCCTCACATTGCATCCTTCACTATTGGTGGGGAAAAATCCCAACTATTCCACGCAACAGTGGAAAGAGCGCCCCTCATATGCAACCACTGTCAGGCCTTTGGGCACAAGATTTATGCTTGTCCCATAAAAGAAGGCCTAAGAGAAATGGAACTTTGTGAGGAAGAAATGGGCGAGGACGACTCAGAGTATGCCAAAATCACAGACACCACACAAGCATTCAACCGAGGAGAACATAACAATATAAAATAATTGACTCAATTTCCCCAAAAGGATGAAAAATGGTCAAACAAGCTCACAAGCTGGCCATGGTCAAGGCAAAGGCCTCAGCGGAATCATCCATCTCGCCAGAACAGATCTAGGAAGACATGGATGAACTTGAAACAATGCGCCAATCAAATCCCACGGAGAACCAAACAACTAATCCAAACAGAATGGATTTGGCGGAACCTGATTTGGAAGCAAATGTGGCAAAACAGTGGTTCAGCACACACCCCAGAATTGTGGAGCACAACCCAATTGGGAGCAAAAATCAACAATGGAATGCGCAAAATAAAAATGTGGCAAATAAGAGCACACAAGTGCACCGCAATGATAAATTGAATACCAACAAAGGCAATAGATGAGCAAAAGAAGCAGTAATGAAAGGGGCAGAATACAACCCTAACTCCTACTCATAGCTATGCTCTCCGCAGCAAAGATTCAATGGAGAGAAATGAGGGTGAGGGAGTAGGGCTGGGGCCCTGCTAACCGCTCCTGAGGCGCATTGGGCGTCTCAGTAGAGATAGTTACGCTGAACATAGTGTGACTCAAGGCCTTAACTCCTGGGCCAAGAAGTTGAATCTCCTGCAAAACCCACCTGTGGATATCCTGGCGGTGCAGGAAACCCACTGTCCACATGGAAAGGAGGTGGTGTGGGAAAACATGCTCCTTCCAGCAATATCATTTTTGTTGCAACACTGTGGGGTGATGGTTCATATGAACCAAAACTTTAAATTCATTAATTAAAATTTGTTCCTGAATGGCCGCATACTAGCCATTACCTTCTCATGGCACAAAGATTTGTACACAATAGCCAGTGTGTATGCACCAAACTGTGCAACAGACTGACGAGAGTTTTTAACAGCTCTAACACAACTCCATCTTCCAGAAAACACTTTTGTCATGGGAGACATGAACTACTGGATCAACCCAGAATCTGACCAATGGCCACAAACAATGGAGATACCACAAGGGCAATTGGAACTTAACATGCTAAAGGCCACCCTGGGGCTATATGATCCACTACCTAAACGGTCACCCCTCCTACAGAACATGACACGCCCACATGTGCACAACGGTGTACCTAAAACTTTGCTTTATTTAGACTTAATACTTGAACCATTAATTTTATGACTCAAAATTCATAAATTCAAGACTACAAAAATCGAATTCTCTGACCGTTGGCTAGTTTTGGTGTCCTTTGCATTAGTGGAAACAACTACCCAAGCACCCAGGTGGTGCATAATACGCCCAGAAAATTTAGTTAACTTTGAATTTCAATCCTGGTAGAGGAAATATCTTAACAAGGGATTTTCAAACATCTTTCTGTTTGCACCCATTAACCACATAAAAATTTCAAAAAATCAACAACACAACAGATTAAATACACAGCATCAAGAAGATACAGGTCAGCTTCAGCCATCATCAAAAACACCTTGGCAGAAATCAATCACCTGAAAAAGTGTCCCACGCACAGGATATAGCCCTGGATGGCGATGCAAATGGGCAGAGGTTCTGCTCAGCTAAACACCCTGATACACAAACATGAACACTGAGTTGGGTTTCAATATAGAGAAAAAAACCTAAAAGATGGAGAAACTTGCTTGAGCTATTTTTTCATCAATTTCAAGCCTGAAAACATATGATAGCTGAACACAGGTCAGACAAAAAGAAAAATCCATAGAAGAAACACCTGAAGAAGTCACACCTGAAGTACACAGGTTTTATACAAATTTATATAAATATGAACCAGTCAAACCAGCAAAAATTGAAAATTCCTCACAAATGCACATATCTACACCACAGCTCAAAACAACAATTTAATTAACCTAATATTGCATGTGGAAGGGGGTGGAAGGCGAGTTGGTAAGGGCATACAGCTACCAACCTGAAGGTTGCGGGTTCAATTCCCACCCTTAGCACATCGATCAGGGTGACAGCCAAAGGAAGCTATTGGCAGTTAGTAGTTATAATATCATGAAAACCTTACCCATGATGTAACCAGAAAAATTTGAGTCCTGATCTGGAGGTGAAAAACTTTCTACAACAGAGTTGACCCTGCTCAGGTTTCATGTCATTTCTTTCTTTTAGTAATGCCTGTCCCCTGGTCAGCTTGCCTCAGTTAAATAAAAAAATATTGCATGTGGAAAAAGGTGGTTAGCCAAGTGGGTAAAACTGCTTCCACCCTAGTGCAAGTTTTGAGTTCAAAACCTGTACTGGCTAAAAAACATTCTTGGTGTGGTATATTTGTCCCAAGGTCGACCCACATTGAATAATTTAATATTGCTGTGGAATTATGGGAAGTAGTATGCAGTGCACCAAGAGGGAAATGTCCTAGACCTGATGGGATTTCCCTATGAATTTTATATAAAATATTTTACTAACATGTTAAATATTCTTTTAGCTTCCATGAACAAGTGCATTATGGAAACATGCCTTCTACCTGGAGGCAAAGAAGCATACACTATCACTCTGTTCAAAAAAGGAGATATACTAAACCTATCCAATTGGCACTCAATCTCCCTAACCAATACTGACACAAAAATATTCATAAAAAATTGGCCAAACGACTAGGGGAAATTACAACTGATGTGATATCCCCATCACAATATGGATTTGTCCTAAGAAAATCCATATAGGACAATAATAACACAGTCGCAAATGTCTGCCAATCCAAAGCATCTGGAGCGCTTATCTTTTTAGATCAACAGAAGGCATACAACAGGGTGAACTGGACCTATCTCAGGGCCTGCCTAAAAAAATTAAACTCCCAATTAGGTTCATAAACTGGGTGATGTTTTTCACAGAGTCAGTCACCATGACTGTGTGTGGAGCAGATGCTTTATCTAACCTAGTTTTACACAGAGAGGACTCAAACAAGGGGACCCTCTAAGCCCTCTACTATACAATTTTAGTCTGGATCCCCTAGTTCGGAATACAAATGCCCTTCTCAATGGAATCAATGTCTTTGGCCAACCACCAGTCAAAATGATGGCTTTCGCTGATGACTGCGTGGTGGGTATATCCAACAACCAGTATGCTCGCAGAATTGAGAAGATAATACAAGAATATAAATCATAATCAACGCATCACTTAACACTGAAAAAACGGAAATCATACTCCTAGGGAAATATCAGACCCATTGGATGCCATCTACCCTGAGTCAACAGACTAATACAACATCAAGGCTCATCACCAGTCATAGGAGGCAAAGATCAGCAATTACCCCACTGGAACTTCCCTTCCCTACCAAGCCAGCATCTGGACCAGTATGTCACTTGGGGATATGGTTGGAAGCAGGAGGTTACGCCAACTCCATGATGGAAATTAAAATCTAGATAAAGTAACAAAACGCTTTTCCTCCTTACATGGACATCAAACAGGTCTAAAAGGAAGGGTCACAATAGCCAACTCCATGATACTATCAATCATATGGTTTACGGCCCATACAATTGCTTTCTCACCATCCTTTTTTTATACAATTTACGTCTTAATACAGGGATGGCTTTGGTCCAACCATAACTCCCCTGTACACCTTAAATACCCTATTTGGCCTTAGTAGGAATGTAGGTGTTGGAACTTTAACCAGATGGAATCCTCCAATGATTTATCGTTATTTGGGATGATATGGCCAATCTTGGCGGAATGGCTTATTGACTTAATTTCATATGATTTAATGTGATTTCTAGGTAGTTGCTCCCCAAATTGGATTGAGTCAAATCCAAGTATTACGCCAAGTTTGGAAGTAAGTTCAAGTGGGGCCAATTGGTGGCCCCAAATTAGTATAAGGATCACCAGTGACTAGTAGCTGAGGATGATCCAATTATTATCAGTCAGCGGAATTAGTGTTGACGCCAACTGCCATTCATGGACAGTTGTGGGATTTATGGTGGAAAGATGGCATATTCATTTCAATCGTTCATCTGTGAATTCACTGCCTATACTGATAATCTGAGGTCAGTGGATCTGACTATTATGAGTTCAAGGCAGCCAAAGTTGTTTCCGGTGCCTCATTTATTACAATCAATTAACTAAGATAAGATGAAAAGAGATGTCGGCGAGATTCCAAGATATTCTGAGTCAAAGCAAGCAACAAAAGTTGTTTCTGGCGCATTGTTATCAACTTGAAGGTTGAACCCAAATTTGACATTTATTTAGATTAATTATTTATATAGCTCACTGGTGACTTAAGGCTGAGGATGAGCCAAAACTAATTCAGACATTGGGAAGGATGGAGCGAGAGGGTCAACGCCAGGGAAGAGAATAGTGCAGTAGAAGAAGAAGAGTGGTTGGCTGGAATAACCAGTGGAAGAGCCAATAGGTCAGCAGTGGGCACAGTAGATTTTTTTAAATAGTATAAATACCTGGCGCTTCCTTCTCAATAATATCTCCCTTTGCCTATTCTACCTTTTGTTATAAGTCTATTATTTATTTAGTTGGTTGGAGTTTAGTCTGGGAGATCCCCAAATGGCACAGGTGACATGCCAAGGGGTTAGCTGGCGCTGCTGGCCCCATCTCCTAAGGCAAAATGGCAAGGGCTGACCAGTCTTCATACTGGTTAGCCTGCCAACTAGCAGAGCCCATATTCGATTTTCCAACACCCTGCATGGGCAAATTTTCAAATTCCTGATAAGATTTGACCAAAATCTTGATATAAATTGGGGTCCAAAATCTGAAACAATCTCCACTGGTAGGCCATGTTGGGTAAGTATCTCATCAATGAAAATTTTTGCGGCATCCTTGCTGAAGGATTGGAGGTACATGGGAAAGATTTAGCATATTTAGTCAGCCAATTGACAATAACCATTATTGCATCCTTCCCTGGACCTTGGGTAACCCATAATGAGATCCCTGCTAACTGGCCCCCACGGCTGACTTAGCATTTGGAGTGGTACTAACTTACCCACAGGCAGCTTCCTCAAAGTCTTTGACTGAGCGCAAACCAAGCATTTTGCACATAATTCATGATATCCTTTCAAAGTCCAGCCCAAGGATATTTCACTGCACCAATTTGACCATATTTTTGACCCCTGGATCCCCGCCAATGGGTGGTCACATAGCGCCTGCAGTAACTCACATTGTAGCATCAGATTAGGAACCCACACGCAAGTCATGGTAAAAAATTCCGTTCTTCTTCCCATACATCTTATGGTGAATGTGCTGTTAGCCTCTTCTGTCTCAGCCCACAACCAATGACCAAATAAAACTCCTTTACTTCTTCCAGATTTCCTCCACCAATTCACTCTCCTTGTTTAGTATCATGGCGAACTGGTCCAACCAGAACTGGTAGCTGCGTTAAACTCCTCCAACTCCGTCTTATCATATGCTAGCCCCACGTCCTGGCTCAACCAATCTACCAAAGTGTTGACCACCCCATTTAGTGCTCCACTTGAAAATCATATTGAACCAGCTCCACATTCTAACAGGATTGGCGCTGATTCATCTTACTGAGCTTGTGGTAATACTCCAGCGCCAGATGGTCCGTCCAGACTACAAAAGGGCTTCAGGAATATAGCAGGTGATGCTACTGCTCCTGCAAATATGAGACCACTACCAGTAGCTCCTTACCATAAATCATATAATTTGTTACCTTCCAGAATCATGTTCCAGCTGAAATAGCACACTGGGTGCTACAGTCCATCCTCCCCTTTCTGTAATAACACCGCCCCATGGCAAAATTCAAGGCGTCCACCTTGACCATGAAAGGTTTCTCAGGATCTGGATGGGCGAAGAAAGGTGCTGAAATGAGTTTCTCCTTCATCTGATTAAACACCAGTTCCTCCTCTTCCCCCCATACAAAATGGCACATCCTGCGTCAACTGCATAAGTGGCAATGCTAACTGCAACAAAGTCTTCATGAACTGTTGGAGGAATTTCACCATTCCCAAAAAAAACTCCTTACTCCCATCTAATCCTTTGAGGCCTTCCATTAATGCACCACCTGTATCTTGGCCAGGTACTATCGCTCCCTTTCCCAAACACAACATTTATCAGTAAAGTTACTGATTGTTTGTTGAACTCACACTTTGAAGGCTTCAGCTGCAATCCTACCTTAGACAGCACTACCAGAACCTCCCGCACATTGCTTACATGTGCTTCCTGATAATAGAAAAACAATAGGATGTTATCCATGTATGAATTGCAACACTGGCTGATAATCCTATTTAGCACCCAGTTGATCATGTGTTGGAACACCTCTGGGGCATTCTGCAGCCCGAATGGCATCACCCAGTACTGGAACATACCAAGGTGGCATTTGAACGCTGTAACTTATGGGGCTTTGGTCTCATGTGTACCTGGTTAAAGGCATCCACCAAATCAAGCTTAGTGAAAATGTTACACCCATGACCATCAGGAGGATGTCCTCCACTAATGGCATGGGGTAAGGTCCAGCTCTGTAACCACGTTAAGCTACCAAAGGTTTATGCACAGCCATAATTTCCCACTTGTCTTGGGCACCAGTAACACCAGGGATACCATGGTAGATTTTAATGGTTTTATTAACCCTCACTAAACATCAAATCCTATTTTTCTCCAATGTGGCCCTTGCCTGCTCATTCAGTGGATAGACTAGGCATCTTCAAGGAAGTTTGGATCCCTCTTTGAATCAAAATGAGAATGCAAATGGACCCATAAGAGAAAATAAAATTCTTTTTGGTTCAAAAATTCCCATAAATTCTTGGTATTCCACTGGCAGCTCCTTCTCCTACTCTTTAATGGCCCCAAGGTTCCTATATTCAACTGACTTATTGTCTCCCACCAGAAGTATCCACTTCATCAGGGGTCCCATTCTCAGATTCAGGGTCACAGTACTGGAAGGAAAATCAATATGAGGCTGGAACCAATGCACTACCGCATCCCAGCACCACCAGGTGGGCCAGATTTTAAATTGCACAGAATTTTTCCCAGAACATGAATAATCCTGCCATATTTTTATTGAGGGGCTCACTCACCTTGAGGGCGACTCCACAATGCATCAGCAAACACCACCTTCAGTCTCCTCCGCACCTGCAACTTCAGTAGTTCTGCCAGTGCAAGCTCAACATAGTCTCTTCTGCCCCAGTATCTACCAGGGCCTTTGCCCCTTCCAAAACGCTGTCCATATGGAACTCCACTAGAATAAGTAAACGCAGATAAAGTGAAGAAGGAGATTTTTTTCTGAATGAATCCTTAAATTGTGAGTTTGTAGATGATAAATATTTGGTCATGTTCCCTTTTCCCTACCCATGGATCACTGGTTTTGCTCCTCCTCCTAGTTCCTTGGCACCCTCCCTCCTGTACATTTCCTAAATTTCTTGGGGCTGGATGCCAACCCTTGACTAGAACGGCTACTTACCAGTAATGTACTTTTCTTGGTGATATCAATCCTTTGCAATGGTCCCAGGCCAGCGCCATCTTGTTTCTTAACTTGAACTGCTAACGCCACTTATTCCACCAGTGCGCCTGTACTTTCGCCACTGCCAAATCTGCCAACAAATCTTCCTGCAACCCTGACAGAACATATGCAAAGATTGAGAATCTGCCACCTGGGCTGCCTTTGCCAGTGGACGGAAAATCCGTGTATATTCTTCAACCAAACTCCGCTCCTGGCTAACCATTAGGAGTGCCAACCACACCTCATATTTTGCTTCATCTGGGCATGCCACCCAGTCAATCAATTCCACGCATTCCTCCATTTAATTTGAAAGGTGTCCTTGTTCCTCAATAAGGTCCTGCAACCATCCTGCCAATTCCAAAGGTAGCGTGTCCACTACCTGGGCCAGTTGGAGCGAGAAGGGAGATTCCCCTCCTGTTGCCTGTGCCAACTGCACCTGGAAGCTGACTTGTGAAATGACCTGATCACTTTTGTCCAGCGCCTCCATGTACAACGCCATGTGGACGCTAGGTAATTTGACCTTTTATGGGACTTCCACATATTGTGGGTTTGCTGCTCCCCATAATCGCCCCACCTTGTGCAACAAAAATGCCAGTGAGAACCTTACCATAAATATGGTCAGTAAATGTCAGTTCCATTCTTCTCCATCAGTGACAACCACCTCCTCCTGAGGCCCCTCAAAGCAGAGTGGAAGGTATTTGAGTTTCGTTTTATGTAAAGGGCAGGTTTGTGCCAATATGTGATGAAGGAGTTGGGAAGCATAAGCTATGTTAATGACCACATGACTGAAAACCCGGTGGAAATACACCCCCAGATCCACATGCCATTACTGGAGGTTACAAATTACTCTCAGACTACAGTTCTGACGATGTTGCACGTGAGCAGCAGCATCTGACTTCAAAATAGAGCTGTGAATGAGGCCACCATCAGGGCCAGCTCGCTCATTAAGCCCATTTTTCAGTTGTTTAAATAAGCTTCTAAATAAACTTTTAAATGACTTTAGTCAAGCTAAACAATTTTAGCAACTTTAATGATACCTGTTCTTAAAAACAATACTGAACTACCAATTATCATTTTCCCCTATTATAGCATTGCAAAGCCTACTCAACAAGGCTCCTTTACCCTAGGCTTTTGATTGATGACCAAATCACTGTGCACAAAAGCTCTGCATCCTATTGAATCATGATTTGGAGGATTTTGGACACCAGTTATGTGGTATGCCATATTAGCCCTCGTTCCTGAATTCCCAAATCCTTACCCTTGACTCCAGTTTTGATCCATTCCTCATCCAGCCCATAATCTTCCACTCAACCTTCAGATTCATGGCAGAACCTGAAATTTCATCTATAAGGTCAATGTGCAGATCAGTCTAAGCCTGATCTGTCGCAATATGGGGATTTCAGGATTCCCTAGTTATATGGCGCCTAACTACTGCTTTAGTGGCTTCATCCTTTTGAGTCAGTTCTCATAGTTGCCTAATCCTTCTTTTTGTGGTTATCCCTGAAACTGGATGTCCAAGGGCCCTTTTCATCCTTCCCTTCTTATGGGTTGTGGTACGTTGTATCTTCTTTTATTATTGTTCTATTACAAAATCTGGTAATATGCTGCTCAACTTAAGGTCTGAGAGATGGCGCTCCTACAATTCGCCTCATATCGGGGTTTTAAGCAACTCATAAGTTTCTTTGACTGCCAGATTTTGTAATAGTCATTTTTTTAGCCTTGAATGCTCTTTTCAGGGTTTTTCAGTTAGGTCATCATTGCATCATCAGTGGAATGCAAGTTATTTAGCCTCCCAAAGGTATAAAAGTTTAATAATTTTCATACTAATTTTGGGTGATGTCATATCTTCATTAAGTAAACCCTCTTAATCATTAGGGCAAAAATTAATTTTCATAACATCACTCTGCTGCTGAAAAAATTGCTTGGTTCATTCAAATCTATAAAAAAAATCTCATTTTCTCCATCCACAGCGGGTTGATAACCTGTACCTCCGCCAGTTTGGAACTGAACTTCAGTCATTCCAGTGGTTGAGGAATGATCTTCTGGACCATTTATGGCCTCATCTGTGACAGTTTTAAAGCAGTCTAGAATGGTGAGCTCAGAGGGTGAACCTAAAATATAATACCCTGTGTTTCCATAACCTCCTTCAGAATTATTAATGGAATTATTCTCAAGGCAAGTGAGATGAGCAACCAACAACGATTCACTTTCAGGTACTTTGGGTCATTCAGCTTTAGAGACGACTGGCCCTAAGCTGACTTTCCTTTTACCTGCTCAGCAAAGTCAGGGTTCTTCTTAAAACACATATCCTCAGTATGGTTATTCTTCTTGAAGTATTTAAACCTTGGCTTCTCCTCCTTCTTAGCCTTTGCTTCCTCCATGCTATGCACTCTGGGTTTCATGGATGCCTTTCAAGAGGTCTCTGGCTTGTGTAGTCAACCACATCTAGCAGGACTTCTTTATTTCCTAAGGTGGAATTGAAGCTTCATTTGACAGATGTAGTGCATTCTAGGTCAAAGTTACTATGTAAACCAGCAATGATGGCAGCTACGAAATCATCCAAAGTAAGCATTATTGAGGTTAACAGCGTTTGCGCCTCAATATAGAAGCAATCAGCAAACTTGGCAAGAGTTTTATTTCAGCATAGCGCGATTCTCATGAAGGCCAGGTCTTCATACTCAGGCTCTGATTTGACCCAAATTATTTAATGAGCGCCTCCTTCGCTTCTCTTCAGGTATGCAGGACATCCATATGAGGCACCATAACCTCTTGAGCCATACAGATTAAACAAGAGAAATATGCCTAACCTTTTGGTGATCAGTTGCACCTTTTATGCGGCTTTATAGACATAAAGGAGAAATGTGATCTACCCTTTACCAGGTGTAAACTTGTCCTTGAAGGTAGGTCCAAGATAGTGGCTTATGATACTGTAAAGATGTGTACTCTGGGAGCTTCAGATTTAGTAATTTTTGGTACATGTATTGCACAGTTCAACTTGATGCATGAGTTGACATAATTTATCTTGTAGAGGATTAAGATGTTGCTACATTTCTCCAGGGTAAATCTTGGTGTGACATCCTGCAGATTAATTATTCTTTTGAGAATGGCTTTGTCATTATTCAATTTATTAACGTGGGTATCTAAATCATGAATTTGTTGGTGAGCGGATGAGTGGTAGGTTTGTAAAAGCTTGTCATCATCCTCTGTTACACTAATATGCCAGTTCAAGTACGCCCTCATCTATTTGCATACAGTGATTTGAGGAGGCTTGTGAGTCTAAGCTTTCAGCTCAACTGTGAGCGTGTTCCATCGTTACTCAGCTTTGTTGAGGTGACAGCGGAATTGATTGATATCTTATTGACTAAATGAACTGCCTCTCATGTCTTTTAATTTGTTGAGTCAATTGGTATTAGAATGAGTAGACGCCTGAGTTGCACAGGATGCCAGATCCTTCTCAAGAGTGGCCACTTGGGAATTAATACTTTGAGATACTGATGAGGGATCAAAGGTGTAATGGGCCTCCAGTTTATCAATTTTTCATAGGGCTTGATCTAACCAGGACTTGAGGAGGGTAATCTGTTCTTCTTACTGATGGCGTTGTCAGAATTCTCATTGAATCCTATAATAAATTGAGTTGGGGCTTTCAAAGCTCACTTAAGTTGTTGAACAGTTGTGGATTTCGCACTAGATATCCAATATATATAATATAGGACTTAACCTTATTAGAGGTTCAGAAGTCCAGATAAATCCCCTATTGTTAGAACTTAACCATTTGGTAGTGGTTTTGAGGTTTCTGCGGGCTGAATATAATAGTTTATTGGATTTTGCACTGGAATCCAAATATAAAAATGCCAATTGAACTTCAAAAAGTAGACATCACTATAAAGAAACTTAATTCATTATAAAAATATTTAGTACTATTTATAGTACTTGGTATGTATAATAGATAAAGGTTGAATAAATATCAAGGTTTATTATATAAGTTAAAGATCAGATAGATCAGGATAATCTGTAATAATCTAAGCCATGTGGCAAGATCACTTAATCCTATCAGTGGATCACTTGGAAAGCAATCCAGATTTGTTGGCTGAATTATTAGTTCATAATTCCAGTGTAATTGATTTGATTGCTTGTTGCTTAATAGAAATAATTTTAGACCTAATATAATATAGAACAATTGTATACATATATAGATATAATATTAAGGGATAATTGGTATTAACTATAACTAAATAATTAACACCAAGTCAAGGCTTCACCCATAATAGGGGAAATCCTGACATGTGGCTAGTAGAAACTTGAAGCTGCCATTTTGCCATTGGCTATGATATCCTGTTTTTTGACTCTGTGGCAAAAGTGTTGAGTAACCTTTTGGTATCTTTGTTTGGCCGTGAGATGTCCTTTCAGAGAAGCTTCATATCTTCCCCACATACATGATCGCACCATAATCCATTTACCCATTTATTTGGTGAGTCAAATGGTATAAGAATGGTTCACCTCATTCTACGGTGGACATCAATTATATGTAACAGTCATAAAATCCTATTTCTGACCGCCATAAAATAAATGATGCTTTGGTGCACTGACAGCGCCAAAGCTGATTTGTGGTTGTTCTGACCCAACCATGCGAAAACTCCTTGAAGCTGGATGTCTGAAAAAGACTAACTGGTAAGTGAGGTAGCAAACTTTGAAACAACCTTTATTTTTCATTATGGAGATAAAAAGGGGCCCTCCAAACAGAACTTGTATGGGGAGCAATTGGCAGTGCTCCCTGGGGAAAAGATGGGGACAAAATTCAAAGTGAGCTTAAGAATTGACGGGTGCACCTTTTTACAGCTGCCCTTTGGGGGCCTCACCCAAATCTTTGACTAGGCTCATAAAAGCCTAATTAATGATCTGGGTGAGGCACAGCCCAGCGCTCAAACTTGACAACTTTCAAAAATCTTTTAATTAAAATCATTTGACTCAGATTTGTAAAATATGAACCCAAGTCAAAATGTAACAAGTGAGATGTATTTGGTTTAAAACTATACTTTAGGATGGTAGATTATATACCTGTTCATAGGCCACCCATAAGGCCTTTCAGATATTGATAAGATGGTTTAGTACCTCATTATGGAACTTTCATAAGTGCATGATATGATAGGGTGCAGTGTTTATTAATTTCAGGATATAGCAGTATGGATTCACATCCAATCCTTAGCTCTCTGAGAGATCAAGTGATTTATATATATGTTCATGAGAGACCTGTCCATGGTGGATGCCCTTTCTTAGCTGGACGGTTCACCTGGGTTGATAACTTTATAATTTAAACCTTGAACCCCTCCATCAGAAATATAGGTTTGAGGATAAGGTTTGGGAACCTTATTAGGTTTTTAGACTTCTTTAAAATATGATGACCAGACTTCCCATTTGGTCAATCTATTTATCATTTCTAAAGTGCACTTAATGGGTGACACTATCAGTTGGGGTATCTTTCAAGGTGTGATCAGTTAGGTGCAGGTATCATTAAACTTTGGCTGAGTTTACTGTAGTGAGTACCGGCCTACTAGGCTCCCATTTTTGATCTTGATGGTTCTATGACCAAACAGCTTAACATTGGATACTTGAAGCCATCTTAGATGCATGATAAGTATATTTTTTATTTTAAAAGGTGCCAGGTCACCGCATGTATCCTGTTAGCTAGAGTATTTATCCTAAGGGTAATTATGTGTAATGAACTTATTGAATTCAAGTACCAGGATGAGCTATAGAATTAATGACGTAACTCAATCATAGTATAGAATAGGGTTTCTATATGGTATATTTATTAATATAAGCCCATAAGGAAAAGGGTTAATAAAATAATTGAGGGTGAAATCTGGTTGGGAGGCTTTTGGTAAGGTGATGTATTCCAGATTGCTTAATGCCTTTGTAGCCTATTTTTATTAGAACAAAAATAATTTTGAATGTATAAGTCAGATGAGATTTGGTATCACCTAGGTTAATTGTTGGGAATATTCTTAATGCTTACCCTTTTACAGGTTTATCTTAATACTACTGCTTAAGCCACCTAGTATACTGGTCATCTGATATTACAATGATCCTTTATTTTGATTAACCAGGATTTCATCTTGGGGTATCTTTAGCTCAAATTGGTCCAATGACATTTCCCTAATATTGATTTGAGCTAAACTGGATATCAACTTTTATGGGTGAATAATTGAGGTAACCTTAAACCCCCTTCTTGGGTCTAGGTATCAATCCTGTCAAGGGAGTCCAATGGTCAATACTCTTCCCATCATATCTGATATACTGATATCTGACACTGAGCATGACCTTATAGAGTTGATCATGGCTCTTTGGTTGATTCATATCCTAACTTACCCATTAAATGATATTGAATCATATACTGCAGATGCCCCCACACCTTTGCTATCTGCCTTGTGCCATACCTTCATCTATACCTTCATGGATGAGAAGATGAGCCAACTGATCTCTCTCACCCCAGGGTCATATAAAGGTTCACCGTTCCCCACCTGGTTGGTTTTAATTTGGGGTTGTTGGTCCGTTTCACTCACCTTGGGCATTTAAGTCTGATTTTTTATTTTGATTTAGTTTTGCCCATTTTTGAGCCTTCAATAATGTCCATCCCCTGGTTGGCTTGCCCCAATTAAATCTAAAGGATAAACTGAATATTCCATGATCAACGCTTATAACCCTCAGCATAGCCCATCCCATGACCAACTCTTATCACCCCCAGTATAGCCCATCCCATGATTAACTCTTACCACCCATAAGGTTAGCCGAATAACTGAATGGCTCCCAAAAACTTTGGTATCTTGAGAAAGGCAGCCTGGATAACTTTGATGGTTTATATGATATTTTAAACCATTTCATCTGCCTAAACCACCAAAATAAACGCCGGTAACCAACGCTTCGCTTACGAATACCTATTTTGAACCAAATACAACCTTAGATTTCACCCTTAAAAAGGGTTGGTAAATAACCGGATCAGTTTAACAGCTGCCCGTTAATCCTCCCAAGTGTAAAATTTGGTAAGGGTGGTATGCCAACTCGAAATTATCACCAATTTCATCGGGTAAGAGATCAGAACAAGATTTTCCGAAACGTAACGGATAACTGATTTCCAAAAATCCATTGAACCCCCACTCCCCTTTACCCCAAAGGTAAGGGTTGGGTTCCTTATAAACCCTTACCTTACCTTATAGGTGCTGGATGGGGTTGGAAACCCCCTTCAAAGGAATCACCAGATCCCATCCAAGATCGAAAGAACCCGAAAAATAAATCAAATCCACTTAGATAAATAAGGGGTAGAGGGAGAGTGGTAAGGAAGTTAATCGCCCGCTGATCTATTGAGGTTAACTAAATTAAGGGTATCAACTCGGATTCAATTTTATCCATATTTTATAAAATTCTCCTTTGGTAATCCTGAAATTTTTTTAATTTAATTATATATTTTGATTGGTTAACGTCTAAAAAAGCCCGATCCGAGCTTACGATAAAAGTCAAGGGTCCCACCATATTTTGATTTTGACTATCTTCGTTTCCTTTAGGTTTTTATCCCACCTACCCCCAGCTAAGGTTGGATGGATTTTACGGCCCCGGCCCATAACGATCGGCCACCGTGATGGCGCCCGATAATCCCGAGGGTTAACCAAACCGCCCCTTATGATGGAACTGGGATTCCAATCTCTTATCGAATAATCATAAGATAATGGGATGGTTCAACTTTATATAACCTTGATCATTAAATTTAAGCTATCTTTGGAACCTCGTTAATTGGAGGCTACGATCGTTTAACCGGCTTAAAATTTATGGGAGGTTTCATCTATTGGGTAATACCCTATCAATTAATGAACCGAATAGAAGTTTAAAATGTGGGTGAGGTGAAAAGTTACGGTGTTAGGGGTGTGGGTTAAGCATCTCGGAGTTAAATTACCTCGGTCCATCTATATGATAAATCACGCTCACTGAAGTACTGACGTAGTGACTGAAGGACATCTGAAACCTTCGAGTCTGATACGTTCAATCAATATAGGTGATTGGATGAGAATTGAACAATACCGACCTGAAACCATCGAGTCTGATACGTCCAATCAATATAGGTGATTGGATGAGAATTGAACAATACCGAACCTGAAACTATCGAATCTAATACCCTTAACCTACTTGATCGCATGTTGAAGCTTGCAAATCCATCCCCAAACCAATAAGAATAAACATCCAGTTAAAAAGCTACGCTTCATTTGGTATATTGGTCAAATAGTCAACCTGATTAATGTCCTAAAAATGGGATCGAGTTGATAGCTAGTAAATATAAGTACCCAATGTAGCTGTGGTCACCTGTAACCGTAAACTGGAGCATTAAAATGCTGAGATGGGGTCGAACCCTGCCCTGGCTATAAGATGAACAAGTTTTCCATCACTCCTATCATTATTCAATTAATTATAGGAAGTTAAATGAGGTTTGGGTTAGTTATAAGAGTAGTTCCTGCTACTGATAAATCTTAAAGATAGAATAGTTATATAATTATATCTCTATTAGAGACTATATACTATATTACTTCCATGGAAATAATTCAATAGGTTTCTATAGATTATAAGATATGATTTGGTTATAATGAAGAGCAAATAAATCTAAAGGGTGGTTAGCCAAGTGGGTAAAAGTGCTTCCACCCCTAGTGCAAGTTTTGAGTTCAAAACCTATACTGGCTAGAAAATATTCTCGGTGTGGTATATTTGTCCCAAGGTTGACCCACCTCAAATAATTTTTAAGAGCAAATAAATCTAAAACTAAACCTAGGGCACTAAGGTTTCAACTTCAAACCTTAGTTTAAACTTATAAGGGATGATATGGTTCGATGGATTAAATATTGGAATATATCTGATCAGCCATTTAATAAAAAGGTTTAAATAATATTAAAGTAGAGTTAATATACTATCCATTTATATAAATACCCCATCCAGAATTTGATAGGTGGGCATACACTTTTAAACCTCTAAAATTGATAGAACATGATAAGTGGACATGAAGTTAAACTTTATTACGAATGATCGGGAGGAGGCTAGACCCTTTTAGGTTATGGATCCAAATGAGTCAAGCTTTAAAATGGGTTTAAAATTAACCAATGGTATCCAATCGATATATCTTTCACCTCAACTTTGAAGTGCAGGTGGGCGGATGGGTTTTAAAGTTGCTTTTTGGGTACAAGCTGCAGTTTCGGCATGGGGAACCTAATTGCCTTTCTAAGCTGGAGGTGGAGGTGGTGAAAGTTAATATCGAGTAGTTATAGATTTCGATAGATGTAATTAATTTATTTGTTTCTGAATAGATTAGATGTGATGGGGTTGAGACCTGAACTTTTTTTAATAAAAAATTATAAGGGTTGGTTGATTTGATCAACTTGTGACTTCGGGGTGTTTTTTAATTTGAATTGATGCCCGATAGGATTGGTCGATTATAAGTTTCATGGGTAGGTTCTGGACCCAATTTTAGGGTCAAGCGATCGATAGGTTTAAGCTTTACACTTCAAATTAGGTAAGCTGTTGGATCGGTTAAAGTAATTTAAAAGTCGGGAATAGATGGCTTAAAGCTTGGATGGGTTATGCAGGCTAAGGTTACGGATATGTTGGGTTTATGCAGGCACGGGTTATGGATATAAGGTAATGGGGGTTGGGGTGTGGGGGGGTATGATTATGGAGTATTACATTGGGATGATGTTGATTGCACTTGGGACTTTATCCATTGTACTCAACCTTGTGCTGATTGGGGTAGTGCTGACGATTAAGGAGCGTAGGGCGGATATGAGGTTAAGTGTGGGGTTAGCGTTGGTGGGGATTATCAAGCCAACCATTACCATCTCCACCACCGCCTACCTACTTGTCTCAAACCCAAGTATCAGCTCGATTGACGCGGCGTGTAAGCTCAAGGGCCCAGTTGATTTTATTTGTACGTACGCCAGCATGCTGCTGGTGGCCATAGTGGCTAGGCTGCGGTCCTCCGTGGTGATCGGTAAGGTGGTACTTAAGTTGGAATGGGCGACCGTTGCCATCTTCACTGCGGTGTACTGTTGCACCGTAGCCTTAGTGGCGTGCAATGACGAGTACCGGGCCTCACCTTCGGGGGTCGACTGTTCGCCAAGTTCCCAAACCAGCACCTCGTCCGCCATGCTTCTCTCCCTGCTGGGCGCTGCGCTATTTATGTTTTCCCTCGTAGCTTTAGCCTGTTACGCAAACATCCTAATTTACCTCAGACGGCAGCATAGGGCGATATCCAAGCCCACCGTCCCCCTACTCCCCCAGCACCCTAGGATCCTACGCCCCGTCTTTATCCGCACGTTTGCCGTGTGCTCCATCTACATCTTCCTGATTGTACCCGCGAGCGTGTTGATCCTGTTGGAGGCCTTGGTCCAGCTGTCAATCTCGAAAACCCTTAGCCTGATAATCTCCATCTGCCTGGCGTTGGATGCGGCCGCCAACCCGTGCCTTACCCTGCTCGCCCACTCCGTCATCTACGACCATCTGAAGGCCTTCATCTACACTTTCTTCGCCAAAGCCAGACCCCAGCCCTAATCTTACCCACCTCCGATTTCATTAAACTAACTCGGATCTATCTATACCGATTCACCTTAAATTTCTTAAACTCGGATCTATCTATACGATTCACCTTAAATTTCATAATAGGGTTATAAACCAAGCTCCACGATCTTATGGCCCAAAACTTTTACTGACGGTCAAAAGTGGGGAACGACGGGTACCCTCAAACGTTGGGTAATGTGAGATATAAATTGCATTATGGAGAATACCCCCATCCCTAGAAGTTTTTATATCATACCGTACCATCATATAATGGTAATCTCAGTCGGTAACCCCAAAAAAGATGGCCCGAGTCGACGATTTGTAATTTCTAGGTTAGGTTTTTTTACCAAATACTTTATAAATTTTAGATTAAGGGGTACCCATGTACCGTTCTAATACCGATAAACGTAAAGGGTTTATATTGTTTGTTAGTGGACGTTTAACTTTATCTGAAGGGTTTAGGGGTATGTAAGATAGATGGATTTTAAGCTCCAACGATCATTTACTTATTAAAAACCTATAGATTGGTTCAAAATTTTTAATCCCAACCGGTATTTTAAATTGATTTAAATTGGATCTCGGGTTCAACCTTTAAACTTCAACTTAAACCCTATACTTGATACGGTTCGTAAATTCTAAGCTAAGCTAAGTTAGGTGTTGGGGGATTTTTTAGATTGTATAGGCCTTACTGGTATTATCAAAGGTTAGGTTTGGGAAAGGGGTTTTTATTTTTAGGCCAACCTTTATTATAAAAACCTCGGGTACCGATTTCAACGTTTAGCTCATTTTGATTTTCTCAATTTAAACCATTATAAATCCCACATATTAGTTACCCTTTTCGTCCCCTTACTCTCACCTAACTCATCCACCCTCGAACCCAAGTTGGATCGTTAAACTTGGGTAATGGGGTTAACTTGTTGACCCCAAACTAGACCTTTTAAACTTAAAACTATTGATGTTAAGAGATAAGGTTGACATAACCTAGCGATTAAATCTAACATCCCATGGTGGCCTCTAACCCTTGAAACTAAAATTCTAATCTTGATCCACCCCGATCGCTTATTATACCAACTTGGCTAAAGGGTACTTTAACCATGGTATTTCATATCGTAGGGATGGACCCACCTCAATCGCTATAGGTTGATTACCTATAAAGGCGTACATTTTGAACCCAAACCAACTTTTTAAAGATGGTCTAGTTTAAGCTGATTAGGTAACCTATTTTAGTTAAGGTGGTAAGCAAGTTATATATTTAAGGGAAGGTGTAGCGGCTGGTTAGGTTTATCTACCGAGTAACAGATTTATAACCGTTACCATCTTTATACCAAGGTATACCGGTTGTTAATAGATCCTAGGTTCAAGTTTGGTGGATATCTAGGTTCATGTCACATTAAAATTATCGAGCCTACCTTAAACTTCCAATTTATAAACCCTCTATTAAATACCAACCACCACCATCTTAGCCCAAGTAGCTGATAAGTTTGGGATTGGGGTTTAAGTTTTTTTTATCTAAAAGCCAACCTTATCACCATGCACCTTTACCAAAAAAAGCCAACCTTATCACCATACATCACCCGTTACCCAGAATTTTTATAGATGCGCTGGCTGCCACCCATAAAATAGAAAGCTACAACACCCCACTTCATCACCTTAGGGATGCTGATTTGGGGTGCAATGATCCATTTGTTAAACTTGAATGGTCCCTACCACCGCAACCTTACAAAATTAACCTCAATTAGCCTACCTATAGGTCATACTAAAAAGTTTTCCCACGATTTGGTATCCCCTTGGCCTTTAATTTAATAAAAATCCTTTACCGCCCATGGTTTTAATCTGAGATTAGCATAAAGCCATTTTAAAAACTAGGGTTGACCAATTTAACTATTTAGACGCCGATCAATCTTATAATCTCCTCATAAGTCATTATAAAATCTTATCTCACTTCCCCATATTTATAACAGTGCATAGCATAATGGTAAGCAAGTTTAGATTTTTACTGCTATCGTGGTATCTATAATATAATGAGTTGCCTATCCAGCTTCTTTTACTGTAAACATGGATGGTTATAATCTAGGGAGATGAGTACAAGGGGATGCGGTAACCCTCTAGTTTTAATATGAATGGTATGGGATGTAGGACTATCCTACAAAGGTGATTAGCTAAGATAACGCTGTAAAGTGGGGAGGATACCCCAGTGGTAAAATAGGGACCTCTATCACTGTCAGGATTCAAGAGAAAAATTGTCTCGAATTCCCATCTTCTGAATCTGGCCGTACCGAATCGGTCATCGATTCCAGCCAAGACAAAACTTTTTCTGGATCATCCTTACCTAGTACTGAGTCACATGGAGTGGTCTTTCCACCTTCTCAGTCAGGTGAGCGACGATATCCATTGAGGATGCCCTCGAGGAGGCCTTTCTGGAAGGTTAGTAAGGATCCTGATTGGATGAGGCTCCAAAGATCCCAAAGGCATCGAGTCCCAACGCACCCTATAAATATCAAAGCTTTTTGATTTAATAAAATATTCAGTAAACTAACCTTTATTTTCCGTTTCCTCTTTGGTGCTCATTTCCAATTTTCCAGCTTCGAGCCACCATGAACCCTGGCGCCAGTCAAAAGAACTGTAGCACTGACAAAGTGGTGCTCACTACAGGGGGCTCCAAGATGACTCAGTGAAAACGTCAATCACAACAAAATGGAAACCAACAGCAACCCTGAAGACCAAATGACTAGTCAATCGAGGAGCGTTTCTCGATGGGTTAGTTCTTCCCAATATGCAACACCACCCTCGCAGCTGGAAAGGCTAGAGTTCTGCATCGCCTTCCAATTCTCGCTGCCCTCCCTAGATGGGGGCCAATATCAACTTCAGCTCAGACACTCCCACAATGTCATTAAACAACTAATCCTCAGCATCTATGCTGAGGGTGTCCGCTCCAGCCACTCCCGCACCTCCACCGTGCCATCCATGATGCAAGACCTATACTCCTCGGCCACATTACCTGCTGGGGAGCTTACCTTGGGACCCAATCACTATCTTCATAATTTTGTCCATCCCGCAATTTATCACCTCCTCCAGTTAGTAGGATTACACCATCAGGAGGTCTCCCGGCACCTAGGGCTCACCCAAAATTTATATTCATATATTGTTGACTTCTATAATGCGGCCTCCTCCTTTGTGCATGACAATTGCAAAGCTATCCTTGATAACCGATGACTAATCAACAAAATCCGTGACCAACTGGTGGTAATAAATAGCAGCATCTCCAGCTACCTTGAGGAGCAGTTTTGCCAAAACGCTCAGCAGTTTGAAGCAACATGGACCCAACAATTGCAACAAGCTGAAGAATTACTACAATCCCTACAGCAGCACTACTGAGAGCTGGCCTCTCGTGACTACTCCCCCACGGCTTCCAGACCAGAAGGGCCTAGGGGGCCAGAAGGTCCTGAAGGGTGTCAGGGGCCAGCAGGACCTGAGGGACCATGTGGGCCTTAAGGGCCTTTCAGCCCTCCCCACCTCAGGTGAACCTGAAGACCCCTGGCAAAAGGATATAATAACTGCTCTGGCTGCCCTGCAGGACCAGATCCAACAGGTGGCCTTGGGATGCAAGCTTCGAATGGACGGTGTTCCCCTTGACCCCAGGGTCTCCATTGAAGCACTATCAGATGAGATGGATAACCTCAGCACTTTCACGAGGCTCACTGATGCTCGCATCTCCTGGCTCAAAAGGACATATCATGGGTTTGAAACCCAGTTGGCCACCATTGAAAACAAGCTTCAACTACAGAACACCAAAATTCAGTCCTTAAAGGAGCAGGTTGCTAGCAGGGCATCTGCTTCCATCCTCAGTCAAAACTGGAAATATATCCAAGAAGACTTAGAAGGGTTGTGGAGGCAGCCAGATCAAAGGGCTCCTCAAGAATATGCAGAAATGGAGATCTCAGAGCTGATGCCTATCCCAGGCATTAACACCATCTCTACTCCTATTGTCGCTAACTTTAAACCTAGCTTCAAGGAAAAGTTCACCCCCAGATAGGAGAGCATCGCCTCCTTCTTGTATGCCTATGAGAGTTCTATGGAGGATGCCACTGACTGACAAAAGGTGAAGCACATCCACTCAAGCCTAGACAGCACTGCCCAGAAAATTATGACTCCCCATCTTAAGGAGTGTAACACCTGGGAACAAGTCTGCACCACCCTGATCCAAGAGTTCAGCAGTAACCAAACCTTGGCCAACCAGAAGCAAGCATTTATGGGCATTTGACTTAACAAAGGAGAAAACCCTATGGAGTTTGCTAACTGGTTCTACGCTCAGGCTCAACCTTTGGTTATGACAAGCTGCATCACTCTAGATGACACCATTACCGCTGTCATCTCCACCCTGGGGTCCTATCCTGAGGTCCAGATGCATATGATTGGGCAGAAGAACAGGTTCAATTGTATCAGAGAGATCAAGGAGGCCCTCAACGAGATCCCTGCCACTATCCTGAACTCTAAGGCTGCGCCTGTAGGCCCCTCTAACCACCCTAGGGTCCATGTAGTCAAGAACCAGAAAACCCCCTGTACGCGGTGCACCTATTGTAATGGCTTTAGGCATAGTGCCAAAACTTGTTGGAAACGTCTAGATGAAGAGGTGGGAAAAGGGCAGTCAGCATAAAGGACAAGGCGCTCCATGCTGACACCCCTGTCCAGCCTCAAGTAACCCCTACACACAAACCAGAGGCCATTAACTCCAAAGAAGTAGCTGCAGTATCTAATGACAATAAAGACATTGATACTGCTTACTCTTCTTCTGATGATTCTCCTATGTTCCTTACATTGCTGCCTCAGCTTGGAAGTTTGATAACCTGAGTCACCATTCAGGTCCACAAGATTCCAGTTTATGCCATAGTCAACAGTGGCTCCCCTGTGAACGTTATCTCTTCCAAGCTGATGAAATACATCAAGGTTGCCCCTGACATGCCGCACTACATGGAGTATGGCATGGCTGGCCCTCAGTGCACCTGATCCATAGGGTCCTATTCCTCTCTATCAATTTGGTTCAAGAAGCTTGCTTTGGATACAACTGCCATTGCTTTGGACAACACCAGCTATGATCTACTCCTCAGAACCCAGTTTCTTCAAGACTATTTAGCTGTTATCCACTATGACAGTGGTTTCCTCTCCCTTATAGGACACTGAGTCCCTCTGGTTTTTGAAGCTGCCCATGACTCTAGGGCAGATGTCAAGGCCTGATCCTGCCTACTAGAGACCAAAGGATGAATCAATCAGCTCGAGTACCATGTCCGGGGCTCTTGAGTCCAGCTGCCCCCTCCTGTTGTGGATGGATCCGAGGGGATGCCAGTTTACTTGCCCTGGGCGACTACTGTGCCCCCAAAATCCCAGGTCATTGTTGACACCTGAGTCCACGTCAATATTCCCTTGGGGTATTTACTGGAGGTCCGAGGTCTGGATAACCCATCTCCCAAGGAAGTGCTGACCTGCCCCAGAATCCTTGATCCAGTGTATGCCGGATTGATATCTGTTGCTAGCCAACCTGACTGACAAACCAAAAGTTATAGGACCTAACCAACCCACCGCTTACGTTTGCCTGTTACCGATGGGGGCTGTTGCTGATGTCTGAAGCTTTGGGGAATTGAGGGACCTTAGCTTGGAGTCACCACCCTCAGTTAATTTGGTCGATGCTAACGTAGGAAAGGACCTCTCTGATGAACAGTGACTTAAGGTTCAGGAGCTTCTGGAGGAATACTCAAATCTATTCTCCACTTCAACCTACAATTTCGGAAGGATGAACGGAGTCCTCCACCATATAGAAACTGGGGATGCCCCCATTTTGGTCCCAGCCTTACTGTAAGAGCAAGGTTGAAGAGGCCCAGGTCATGGTAGAACTCAAACAGCTGCTCGATGTGGGGCTCTTGGTTCCCTCACATAGCCCTTGGTCCTCCCCACTTTTGCTGGTCTGAAAGAAGGATGGAAAGCACCAGGTGGTGATGGATTATTGATGACTCAATTCCATCACCAAGAAAGATAGCTATCCTCTGCCCTGTATTGATGACTCGCACTGACTGCTTGCAGGTTCTCAGTACTTCTCAGCCATGGACCTCACCAGCGGGCATTGGCAGGTTGAGCTCACTCCCGAAGACTGAGCCAAGTGTGCTCTAATTGCTCATGAAGGGCTGTTTGAGCCTACCCGGATGCCCCAAGGCCTCTGCAACACCCTGGCCATATTCCAGAGTGACATGGATGGGATCCTTGGGGACCTGAAGCTCTCCTGTGTCCTGGTCTACCTGGATGACATCACCATTTTTTTGTGAACTTTTAACAGATATGTCAACCACCTTAAGGAAGTCTTCAAGCATCTCCAGAAGGCCTCCATCAAGCTCAAGCTCTCAAAGTGCTCCTTCTTCCAACCTGAGCTAGAATTCCTAGGCCATAAGGTCTCCAAACATGTCATTCAACCTATCCCCAATAAGGTTGATGCTATAGAAAAGATGTTGCGCCCCCAAATCCTACAAGATATTCAAGTCTTCCTAGGTATGGTGGGCTATTACCGTCAGTTCATCCATCGGTTTGCTGACCTTGCTGAGCCGTTGTTCTACCTCCTACAAAAAATTATTCCGCTCAAATGGTGACCTGAGCAGGAACAGGCCTTCAATGCTTTACGTAAAGCTTTATATACTAAACCTGTTCTAGTTCTCCCTGTTTTGACAAGCCTTTCTTGCTGTTCACAGATGCTAGTGATATTGCTGTGGGGGCTATCCTGGATCAGCACAATGAGAACCAGGTTGACCATCCCATAGCTTATTTTAGCAAGACCCTAAGCAAGGCTGAGTGAAACTACAGCGTCACTGAGAGGGAATGCCTAGCTGTTCTTTTAGCCATCAAGCATTTTTGGCCCTACCTCTACGGCACCCATTTCACTATCATTACTGACCATTCTTCCCTTCGATGGTTGCAACAAATGAAGGACCCAGATGGATGGCTGGCCAGGTGGGCCCTTTGACTATAAAGCTACAACTTCACCATCATTCATTGCGCCGGTGCTATTCACCAGAACGCTGACAGACTCTCCACGATTCTGGTATTAGCAGTCCTGACCCCGGAGGAGGATTGGCTCTATGACTTAATAGGGAAGCCTGAATGTTGGGAGCTGGAATCCCCCCAGGTCCAAGCCGAACTCCGCCAAATGACTCAAGACACCCAGGTCAAGGATGGGTTACTCTACAAGAGAGTCCACAAGAAGTGGCTTCCCTACATCCAACCCTCCTCTTACACTGACATCATCCTGGAAGGCCACACTACTGTTAGGCATGGTGCGGTTAAGAAGACCTATGAGTGGCTGAAGTCACGCTGCTACTGGGACTGAATGGTCAAAACCATCTAAGAGGTTCAAGCCTGCATGACCTGCCAATCTCAAGACTGGGCCAACCCTCAATATTAGCACTCCGTCGTTGCGCCAACCAAGCCCTTCAATATTGTTAGTATCAACATGGTGGGTCCCCTCCCCACTGTGCTGCATGGTCACAAGTATATTATTCTTGCCATAGACTATCTAACTAAGTGGGTCGAGGCAATCTCAGTTCCTACAGCCATGGCTAAGGCTACCGCCTTGTTCCTTGTTCGCTCCATTTTCACCCAGCATGGGTGCCCCCAGACCTTGCTCTCGGACAATGGTTTGAACTTCACCTCCCAGGTAGTACAGGAGCTAACTTCACTATTTGGAACTATCCAGAGTTTCGCTGCTCCCTACCACCCTTCTACTAATGGGGTAGTAGAATGGGCTAACGGAACTCTTGTCTCCATTCTGCAAAAGTTGGCTGCCTCAGATCCTGGCCGAAGGAACCATTATTTGACCAGCGCCCTGCTTGCATACCGAGTAAGTTACCACCATGCTATCAAAATGTCCCCATTCGAAGCACTGTATGGGCGGGCCCCATGACTACCCAGTAGCATCCAGCCCCTGTTTGAAGCCTCCACTCCTGAGAATGCCAATTTAAATATGAGGGCCCTTGATGATGAAATTGTCCGGCTCCAAGCCCAAGCCACTCAAGGCATTGTTATCACCACTGGAAGAGAGACATCCCAATTGAATCTCAGATGACCCTCCTTACCAGAATTTCAACTAGGTGACCTCATTCTCTTTTATCATCATTGACCTGGAGGCTGACAGAACAAGCTCGACGTACTGTGGTCTGGGCCCTACAAAGTGATACACAAGGTGAAGTCTGAATACTCCATTGCTGATACCAATCAAGGGACTGTTGTAAACCGAGTGCATGGTCAGTTCCTCCAGCCATACTCCCCCCTCTGACAGGATCTTGAAGGGAGCCTTGTCAGGATTTGAGAGAAAAATCATCTCAAATTCCCATCTTCTGAATCTGGCCATACCTAATTGGTCATTAATTCCAGAAAAGACAAAACTTTTTCTGGATCATCCTTACCTAGTACTGAGTCACGTGGAGCGGGCTTTCCACATTCTCAATCAGGTGAGTGATGATATCCATTAGGACGCCCTCAAGGTGGCCTTTCTGGAAGGTTAGTAAAGATCCTGATTGGATGAAGCTCTGAAGATCCCTAAGGCATCGAGTCCCAACGCACCCTATAAAATTCAAAGCTTTTTGATTTAATAGAATATTAGGTAAACTAACCTTTATTTTCCGTTTCCTCTTTGGTGCTCATTTCCAATTTTCCAGCTTCGAGCCAATGTGAACCCTGGCGCAAGTTAAAAGAACTGTAGCACCAATAATCACTGCCTCCCCAAGTTTGATTCCAGTAGATGAACTTTGGGTAGGGGACAATTATGACTGTTTTGGCATTGCGCACCAATGTCCTGAACTGAGATAGCAAATAGCAAAGGTGGTCATGGAGTTCCTGGCCTATCTTACGCCATGCATGGAGGTTTTCCAGATTTTATCCTCCAATCCCATTCATTCAATTTCCCATCAATTAGTGCAGTATTGTCCCCAGGTCAGCCCACCTCAAATAAAATTAAAAGATAACGCTGTAAGAAAATCATTCAAATTAGCCCCCAGAGTGGTGATATAGTTAAACAATGATAGTAGATTAAACTGGGGAAATATTATGCCAAGGAGATGAGATAATAGGGTGCTAAAAATCCATTGTAGTTAACATTAAAAGGTCCATATCCATAGGACATGACCTCTCAACTAGTTACACAAGTCTATCACTCAAGGTGAGGTGATTAACAACCTCTCTATGAATTAACCTCATAAAAACTGGATCTGAACTATTCAAGCCTATTACACAATGGCTATAGATAAGTGTATGGGTCATATAAATTTACTAAGCCCTATCAATAAACAAATTTAGTGTAAATTGAACCCCAAAGTAAAAAATTTGTAGGATGATATTTAATAAGCATCAGGGGCCCAAATATCTTAAATGGTTAACTTTAACCACAACCTTTTAATATATGGTCCAATAGCCTGATAGGTTACACCAATGATCCCAGGTACCCATCCTTGACCCATAAAGCCCAGATAAACTTGGCTCATGATTTGATGAGGTTAAAGTCAAAAGTTTGGGTGGACTTGATCTAAATCAACTTCTAATCTGATGATCAGGTAAGGTATGATTGTACTTGATCAAGATGTTAGGAACCTAAGTGGATTCGCAAAGCTTCATATGGCTTAATCTTAACACCGTTATAGCGTCTAAAATCTTAGATATTTAACTTACAGGTGGCTGGGTACCTTCCCATGATCTAGGAAGCTTCAAACCATTTTAATTTCATTGTTATTTTGTCAGGTAATTTGACATATTAACTCTTACTCAACCCCTTCCCTTTTTATAGCAAGTCAGGGTTTGAATTATACCTGAAATTGATCAATCTCCCTCCTTATTTTATTGATCAATCCCTTCAAGATAATGCAAAATGATAGAAGCTTATATGATCATGGGTTTGTATCCATAAGGATTTGAAATTTTAGGGTTTATCACCCCAATAAAACCTTACTTGCAAAGGTGACAGTCGTGATTCTGATATGACTGGATGATAAGCCCTAAGTTGTTATGGCAGAATGGATGGAATCTGCTGAGTTTGATATGATTTATGGTAATTTGAGCGCCTCAAAATGAGGCGATATTGGGTAGTTAGGGAAATTGCCTCAAATTAGGTGATTGTGAAAATAATTAATGAAGAATTGGTGTAACCAATGAGATATGACAAAAAGAATTACTAAGCCATGAAAGCAGTATCATCTGAAGTTGCTATAATACAAGCGAAGATGATCAAGGGAAGAAAGTTGTTAGTAGTTTAGAGTGGGCGAAACAGCGAAGGTCAGCTGAGTTTATTATAATAAATAAAGAAGTATAGTGGGGGCAGGTGCTCCATATTATTGATAAAGTTTATTTCTGTTGTTTCTAGGACAACAATCCTCATATCATTGGTCCTATTGCTCAGTGGGTCAAACCCTGTGCAATCAGTTATAGTGTATCTCATTGATAACGCCAATTTCATAACTGTGACAATTAACCCCTTTTCTTGAGTAAGATCTTAAGCCGGACTCTAGGTTTTATATGAAGCGTCAAAAACTTACATGCAATCTATAGGTAAATATATCTTTATTCACCAGGTAGCTACTATAATTTAACTATAATTTGGGTTCCCAATCAACCTGATAAAGCTCAGGAGAAGTGGGTAGAGATCCAAAAATGGGTTGTAAGTTTGATTTTGTTTATAGTTGAGACCTGGTAAAGGGGATTATGATTGAGATGATAGGAGGCATTTATCTATATTGTGAATGATCCAATAAGTTTTGTCATGCTAAGTTACAGATTCTTACACTATTTGTCATAAAAATGGTTGTATGATTAGAAAATAAGAATATTACAGAGGAGAATAGCTTCGATTTTCTATTCATGAAAGGCCTATCCAATTCTTGGTGGAATCCAGACTCTTGGAGTAAGTCGATTACCCCCACTCCTCAGCCAAACAGGCCTATGATTAGTAACAGGGTTATGCTGAATTGCCAGCAAAATCAGGGGAGCCATTCAGAGGTCACCCGCATCTTACACCCAATTTACTTTAAACTCCAGTGCAGAGACTGGGCCCTTTTATAGGCCTTAAAGGGGTCACACCAGGTGAAATTATTTTACCCTACGGTGATTGGCTCCAATACATTAAATCATTACCGCATGGCCTTGTCCTACCTACTCCTGCCCCTCCACCAGCTGTTCCCTTTAAACGAGGTGAGTTTTGAGCACTCTGACAGGTTTAACCTTCATATTTCCTAAATAGGTTCAAAGCTAATAATGGATTAATTGACTATCTCGCTTCAAGCATCAAGTTCATTTAAATACTGTGCAGTGCAACTGTAAGAGGGCTCACTTTTTATCCCCTTATTGCAACCTAATAAACATCCATAAACCTAACCCTTATTTAACTTTATTGGAATTTTGTGAGAAATTACAAAAGCAGGTGCAACGAAGGCTACAAAATTATTAGTTCCATGGCTCTAGCAAAATCAACACATCTGCAACGAAGTTATTAGTTCCGTTGCTATAGTTAAATCCAATCAGAAATACAGAATCTTGTATGGAAATAGACCAAAATTAAACTACATGAGACGAGAATTAAGGTACTTTATTAGTTAATAACTAGAGATATTTATAGGGAAAATTTAATGATTCTTCACGAGAATTTCCTTGATCCACCTGAGGTAAGATCTTTCCTACCAGAGGACCAATATTGTTGATTATCATTATTATTATAATATACATGATGATCATATCTAATAGAGTCCTAGTTAGATATGATAGACCTTCTTAATGAGGCCTAGCCCCTTTGAAATGATTAGTCATTTTGAATTGCTTGGCCATCTCAAATTACTGAGTTTCTTTGGGTTGATTAGATTCACCCATCATTGGAGGTCAATATCTCTGAAGAGTCTTTCTTTGGTCAATTGAGAATTATGAAATATTAGTTTTAGTTTTCTCCATCTTATTAGACTAAGATATCAAATCTCAATCTAGAGTATTTTTGGTCATCCTAGCTGTATCTCCAATAATGCCCCCTCAAGATCTTGCCTAGGGGGCACATACTTGTGAAGAAACCTACTATGCACTTTATTGATAACAGTACCAGTATCAATAGAGGCAAAGGAGTATTCAACACCCCTGATGATATAATATGGTAAGGACCAGCCCATAATGGGTCCAGTTTATGAAGTCAACCTCCCAACCTATGGTGGTAGAAGAGTACAAGGTCTCCGACTTGATATTTTGGTAATGTAGGTCTACTAGCGTTGGTCCAGGTTCCTTCCTTCAAGGTGGTAGCGGCAAGGAACTTGAAGCTAATGCTTGTAATTGGATTATTTCATCAGCCAGTCTCTCATCGCTAAATCAGTGGTTTGCGGTAGCCCCTTCAAGTATAGGTTGTACACTTGAAGGGAAGATAGGTTCCCAACCATATAAAGCTTTAAATGGAGAAATTAAAATGATATGATGGTAGCTAACTCTATAAGCTAACATCGCACTGGGTAAGTAAAGGTTCCACCTACTAGGATCATTGGAAGCCATCTTTCGAAGTATGGCTATGAGGGTACCATTTGCTCATTTGAAGGCACCATTAGTGGAAGGATTATATGGGGATGTGAATGACTAGTAGGTACCCATTAATTTGGTAAGCTCAGCTACCACCTGAGATATGAAATTGGTCCCATTATCTGATAACAGGACTTTTGGGCTGCCATGCCTGGTGAAAACTTGTTTAAAAAGGAAAGATGCTTTAGCCTTGGTGGTGACCGTGGAGACAGATATAGCTTCTATCCATTTAGAGAAATGATTGATAGCTAATAAAATAAATTGATGTCCATAGGTGGCTGTAGGGAGAGGACCTACCACGTCAATAGTTACAGTAGAGAAGGGTTTGAAAGTCCTATAAGTTGGTGTTGGAACACCAGATTTCCTCCACGTTGTTGTTGGCATTTAAGGCATTACTCTAGCACATCATGTACAGATTCCAGCATGTTATCCCAATAACAATGATTTTTTAACCATTGGAGGGTCTTAGCGACAGCTCCATGGCCTACAGTTTGGTGGGCCTCCATGATAGTATCAGTCCTCGCAGAAGGCTGAATAAAGGGTAGCCACTTAGATCCTGACTTTTTGTATAGTGAACCTTCTTTGACCAGAGTGTCTTCAATTAAGGATTGTAACTTTGAGACAACATCCTCAGATTCATGGAACCAAAACTCAGGTCTACCAATCAGGTCATAAATGCGATCCTCCTCTGAAGAGAATAATGTTAAGATAGGAAATCAAGAAAGGCCATCAGCGTTTTGATGTATAGCCCCAGTGCGATGTTGAATGGTAAAATCGTAAGTTTGGAGCTTTAAAGCCCATTTGGCTAAGCACCCATCAGGACCCTTCATTTGTTGCAACCACTTCAGGGAAGCGTGATCTGTCACAATAGTGAAATGCTTTCCATATAGATAGGGGCAGAAATTCTTGATAGCGGCCAAAACAGCGAGGCATTCTCTCTTGGTAATGCTATAATTGCATTCAGCCTTACACAGGGTTTTACTATAGTATGCGATGGGGTGATCAATCAGATTGGTATCATGTTGAGCCAGAATGGCTCCAATAGCAATATCACTGACATTGGTAAATAGAACAAAGGGTTTAGAAAAGTCAATTGGGATAAGATAGGTGCACTCATTAGGGCTTAGTGCAACATATAGAAGGATTGCTGCAGGAATTCTTCCCATACAAAGGGAACTTCCTTATGCAAAAGGTGGACTAGTGGCTCTGCATTTTCCACAAAATGGGGGATAAATTGTTGGTAATAACCAACCACTCCTAAAAATACTTGGATATCATGAAAGCTTTTTGGGAACAGGCATGTCTGAAATAGCTTGTACCTTATTAGATAAGGGTAAAATACTCTCGCAATTAAACTTATGCTCTAAAAATTCCATCTCAGTCTTAAAAAGCACACTTCGATGGTTTAAGCTTAAGAGAGGCATGACACAGTCAGCCAAAAACTTCCTTCAAATGAGCCAAATGCTCGTTAAAAGTGCGTGAAAAAACAGTAACATCATCTAGATAAACTAAAACACAAGAAATCTTCAAATCCCCAAACAAGCCATCCATGGCTTGTTGAAACATAGCAGGAGCATTGCAAAGACCCTGCGGCATATGAGTAGGCTCAAATAGCCCTTCACTAGAGATCAAAGCACATTTTTGACAGTATCCCAGGGCAAGATCTATTTGCCAATGACCGCTCATAAGGTCCATAGCCAAGAAATATTGGGACCCAGACAATAGCCTCAAGGAATCATCTATATGAGGAAGAGGATAAGAATCCTTCTGAGTAACAGCATTGAGTCGATGATAGTCCATAACCACCCAGTGGCCCCCATCTTTCTTCCGGATGAGTAGTAGGGGGAAACCCAAAGACTTTTAGAAGGCGATAATAGTCCAGCATCGAGAAGTTGCTTCAGCTCCACTGAGACCTGAGCTTCCTTGACTTTGGATTTGCAATATGGTCGAGCTCAGATAGGGGGAGTATCACCAGTTTTAACCTGATGCTGCACATCTTTCATTAGCCCAAAATCTCCAGGACCTTGAGCAAAGATATCTGCATATTCTTCAATCAGAGCCTCAGCTTCCAGCTGTTGTTCTGAAGTGAGAGAATCCTCAAATTTGATGTCAATTCTAGCAACAATAGGGGGATCTTACAGCCCAAATTTGCGTAGATCTACACATTCCAAGATGGACAATAAGTCACTCACAGGAGTAGGCCTCACATAAGTGATGGGATTATTGTGATTCAATTACATTGGTTGAGAAGTGAGATTAGCCAATAGAACTAAAACAGCTCCATAATAGGCAGGATCAAGTATACCAGGGCAAGGTAAAGCCTCCAAATGAGAAGGATTTGGATTACTGAAGATCTCTAACACATGATCACTGAGTACAAATTCTTGAACTCCCATGTCAATGATGATTTGAGCTTTAGGGGAAAAAGTAATCGGAGAGTTAGAATATAATGGCATTCCCTTGGTGGCACAGACTGACGTCGGTAGAAGTATAGTCCTTGGACCAGGATTCGGTATTCAAGATGGGAGATAGAAGTGGGGTATTCCAGTAAGCAGACACGTCGCTTAAGTTTGTCTTTGGTATTGGGAACATCATGTAGAATTAGAGGCACCCAGTACCCAATTAAAGATAGGTATATGTCCTTAAGACTGATGATCATATCAAAATTGGTGAGAAACTTAGTTCCCAAGAGCAGATCGTAGCAGTTGTTATCCAATACCACTGCAGGAACTGACACAACCAGCTTCCCAAAGCGCATTGGAAGAGAGGAATAGGCTCCTATAGATTTAGTGTAGGAAGGTCCAGCAGTTCCATAGCCTTGGAAATGGTTCAAGTCTGGCGCCAATTTGATCTTCTTCATAAGCTTGGATGAGATTACATTGATGGGCGATCCCATATCAATGATAGCCAAAACTTTTACCTTATGCATGATGACTTCCACCTGGGTCACATCAGTGCCAAAATTTGGGATAGAACACTGAGGGATTGATCGATTGAATAGAAGTAGAAGAAGAAGCATAAGCAGAAATAGTGTCTTTGTTGGATAGTTCATCAGGAATATCAAGCTCACTAGGAGCGGATACCACATAACAATTGGTAGAAGAATCAAAAGATTTAACTGAGGCACCTGAGATAGGTCAGCACAGGGAGCCTTGTGCCCTGAGCTGACTCTTCTTTTTCGACTCCTCTGCCTGTTTTTTCCAACATTGAGACACCACATGACCCACGAGACCACAATAAGTACATGGCTCCTTCTTCACTTTGGATTTAGGTTTAGGTGGCATTGCATGGATGTGAGAACATGGGTTACTAGAGTAGGTCAGATGTACCACCCCATTAGGGATTTCCATAAGTGCTTCCTTAATATCAATAATGGAGCTGAAGTATCATTTTAGGGACCTCAGATGTAATAATAACTGAGTGCGAGAAGGGAACACACTAATTATGGCTGATATAGCATCATCAACGGTAATTTGGTCACAAGTAGCAAGTGTCTGGCCTCATGGTAAAATTGTTTTGCAAAATCCTGGATAGACTCTCCTCGTTTGATTTTAATATTCATAAAGGCCTGCTTTTGTTTGGAGAGGATTTGGTCGCTCCCAAATTCCTTGATGATAACAGTTTTCACTTGAGCCCAAGTAGTACAGACCTTAAGATGAGAACCATGATCTCTTGCGCGAACTGACTTAGACAAGAGGTGATGTGGCGGACCTTCTGCTGATCAGTAGCTCCATCCATGGAGAGTTCATATAAAAAAAAGGAAAGAATGGATGTTACCTTCACCCGGTTCAAACTTATCTTTGAAGGTAGGTTTGAAGGGGGTGGATTCCGTGTTCAAATCGTGTACACCTGATACTGTGACAGGTCCAGCCTTGGAGGGTTCAGACTCCATAAAATGGGTTTGAGGGGGAACTCGATCAACCTGTTGTCTTAAGTGGTTCACGTCATCTTTTAAATTGTGGACCCATTGGTTGATATGGTCATTTTTAGGCGCTCAGGTTAAGTTGGTAGTAGACAACATCTCAGTTTTCTTGGTCTCAAGTACTTCACATTTAGCAGCCAACTGCTCAATGGATGCTGTCAAAGAAGCAAACTGGGTTTCTTGAGTAATTTGATTTACATCGCATAGCTGATGTGCATTCTCAACACCATCCAGTAAATTGATTAAAGAATAATTTAGATTAGTTGGAAGACCTTCCAAGGATAAGAAACACCCTTGAGTTATTTCTCAGATTTGGGTTTCTAATGCTTGTACTCAAGATACTAAGAGCATTGAAGGTTCAGAATAAGACGTTGGAAGCGAGGAGCCAGGGGGACCAGGAGGTCCCAGGGTCCTTATGACCCATCCCTTCCTGAAGGACCTGGAGGGCCTTGTTGACCCATTAAACCAGGGGGACCACGTTCCTCAGGTGGTCCCAGAGTTACTGACGGAGAACTAGGTGGGCCCAAAGGTCCTTGAGGACCAGCAGGGCCATATCCGCCTTTTCTGATTGTATCCACAACTTGGATCAGTTGTTGGAGGAGCATGTCGAGTTCCTTGAAGAGGTCATCATTTTGGGCTTGAAATATTCCCAGCTGTCTCATAATCTCAGCTTCAAGGGTAGATATTCGGTTTTGGATGGGGGTAGCAGAATCACTAACCTGTTGTGAGATTTCTTGGCCAATGTAGGCCACTACGCCATTGTCGATTCTCACCAAATGGTTGTGAAGTTTGTTGATCTCTCTTCTATTATTAAGATTTGCTTCCTGATTATCACGCCCAAAGTTAGACGCTGTCTCATCGAATGAGGATAGTTGAGAGTGAAATTGTTGCGCCAGAGTCAACTGGCACTGAATCTCGAGGTGATGCAACCCCAAGATCTGGAGTACATGGTATATAGCGGGTTGTACGTAATGCCAGAGGTACTGTTCAGTTCTAGCCACACCAACTTTGGTAAGCTGTAACACCGCTCAGTTGTATAAACTCATCATATTGTCAGCAACTTTGGATGCTTGGTCGCGATTAGGATGAGCACCAGGCTGAACAGCCCCTCTTATCAAGCCTTTAACTGTTTCTCTACATTAGCGGCTTGAATCTGATAATTAGTTTGGTCAGGGCCCTCAATGGCCAAGTCCATAGAAGCTTGAAATTGAATATGGCTGATATTAGCTGAAGGCAATCTTGCCTGTTTGAGTTTACCTATTGGGAGATACTCATAGATTCCTCAGAAGAGGAACTCTCTTCACTAGATGAATTCATCGTTGTGAAAGTATGTTTACACCAGGCAGCCTCAGAAGCAGACCTGGAATGGAGCAAAAGTATTGGAACTTTGTGAGAAATTACTAAAAGCAGGTGCAACGAAGGCTACAAAATTATTAGTTCCATGGCTCTAGCAAAGATCAACACATCTGCAACGAAGTTATTAGTTCCGTTGCTATAGTTAAATCCAATCAGAAATACAGAATCCTGTATGGAAATAGACCAAAATTAAACTACATGAGACGAGAATTAAGGTACTTTATTAGTTAATAACTAGAGATATTTATAGGGAAAATTTAGTGGTTCTTCACGAGGATTTCCTTGATCCACCTGAGGTAAGATCTTTTCTACCAGAGGACCGATATTGTTGATTATCACTATTATTATAATATACATGATGATCATATCTAATAGAGTCCTAGTTAGATATGATTGACCTTCTTAATGAGGCCTAGCCCCTTTGATATGATTAGTCATTTTGAATTGCTTGGCCATCTCAAATTACTGAGTTTCTTTGGGTTGATTAGATTCACCCATCGTAGGAGGTTAATAACTCTGAAGAGTCTTTCTTTGGTCAAATTGAGAATTGGAAATATTAGTTTTAGAATTCTCCATCTTATTAGACTAAGATATCAAATCTAAATCTAGAGTATTTTTGGTCTTCCTAGTTGTATCTCCAACAAACTTATAAGGTTTATTATTATAGCTAGCGGCTAAAAAATTCCTCCTATAATTTGGCAGTTGGGATAAATACTTTCTGTGCCATATTGTTGAAATCAGGGGTCTATTAACACTGGCGAGCATATATAAAACCTGGATTCCAACACTATTTTATAAATTTGGGATGGCTACATTCAAAGGTAAGTTACCCTCCTTGGACTCTAACCCAACAACTACATTAATAATTAGGTTTGTTTTTGACCTGGTCTGCAGCTTTAAATTATAACCATCTACTGATGAACCAAACAATTAATTTCATTAAATTATGATATGGTTAGCTACAAGATATGAAGTACAGTTAAATGTTAAAAAGCAGGCCTTCAATCATAGTCAATGAATAAGGGTGATATCCTGTTATAGTGCGTTGGTACTGTAGCTGAGCGGTTCAAGGTAAAGTTGTAAGCCCAATCAGATTGATCATAAGCGGGGTGTACTTGAAGAATCTGCTATGGGCACCAATTTAGCCTTCTTGTTTTCAATCACCTATTTATGAAACGCGGTTAAGATGCAGGGTCAAAATTTTTAAGGGTTAACAACTCATACCAAACCTAGATGTGAGGCTTGAACCTTGGTTACTGGTAGTCTCAGTAAAAGGGTACAAATAATGTGTCCTCACCTCTAATGTGGATACTCCACTTAGATCATATCTGAACCAATAAATTTAACCATCAGGTTGGCTCATAACTTTGGCAATTTATCTGAGGTTAACTATATTAAATAGCTAATTGAAGGGATGAATATTTAAAATTTTATAAAATAGTGAGGATGTGAGCCTCAGATGTTAAAATTACTTTGGATTTTACCTGATGGGTTTTTTATAAAGGTCTTACATGAGGCGGGAATTTTTAAAAGTCCAATAGTTCATTTTCTGCTCATGAGAGGGCGTATAGGTTTTTGATTGTTGTCTTACATATTATGCAATCTGTTAAACATGGAGCAGTGGTCCAGTGCACGGTGTGCTTCCTGTATAAATTGTTTTATAATAATGATAACTATGTGAGTAATGTACAACAACTGTTTTATAATCATCTAATTATTCCATGGCATGGGAGAGTACCTTCCACTCATGCAACTATGTCATAGATGAAAAGAGTTTACAGAAACTGGTTCCACATTAAACTAAAAGCATAGTGGAGCAATAAGGTCTATAAGAACTGAGTAAACGTTGAAAGAGCTTGAGTAGCATTGACTTTATTTATTTTATGTAAGACTGTAAGGGGACAGACATTACAAAAGCTTTAAAAAACTAAAACTAATGTAACTAATCGATTCAAACAAAATGCCCAAAATAAACGGATTGAATGATACACACCAAACAAAAACAACCAGGTGGAGCAGCGGAAAACCGCTTATACAACTATGGTGGAAGGGGAAGGTGGATCAGGGGGCTCATCTTCAGCAGCAGCTTACTCATCCCAGAGTAGGGCACATGTCAAGGTGGAGAGCAAGGGCGTTGGGGCATCAGTAGAATGTGGTTCAATATCAATAATGATTTGTATCTCATGGAAATTGCCAGCTAAAAAATGGCGCTGATATATTCAGCTAAAGCTTTTTAGGCTTTAATGTAGGCGTCTGGGAGTATAATAAGTGTGGCAATATTGGTTTGCGTAACCTTAGCTTTAGATTTCCGTGCTATAGTTACCACATTCTGGATAGCATCATTTAATTTTTATGTATCTGATTCATTGTAATATTACATTGTGGGGTGAGGGTTGAGGGGACAACAGGAGGGGTATACCTCCTGTGAGCATCGCCACCGATTTGGCAACAGTTTTGCAGAGGGGATGACAATCTGGCGTAAAAGCTGCTTTTACTGCAAGCTTGTGGTCACTGCAAAATGGTTTGGAATTTGGCTGTGGGGCATATAAACAAGAGGGTATTTGGCATCCCATCATGCATTAACAAACTACTCAAATTGTAGAGATGGTTCTCCAATGAGATTACCTGATTCGTCAGTTTCAGCCAATAACTCCCATGGGTTCTGGTTGAATTGAATTGTGGAATCAGCTTATGGTTGAGGTTTGGTTGGTTTGTTGGAGGAATCATGGGAGCAAACTGGAGTTAAATCCAGTGCTTGATTGGAGGGAGCATGTGTGGCACTGGGGTGAGGAGGAGGCTGATTGGTGGCTGCAGGTGCAGCTGTAGCAACAGGTTTTGGGGGAGTGGAAGGTAGGATCATAACGTATACTGAAACTGGTGCAGGGTGGGTGGCTAATTGAAGGCTGGCAGATGAAAAATCAGAGCCATTGGAAGCAGCTAAGGAAGGGCACTTGCATTTCAAGTGGTCCAACTCAAAACATGATGGGCAGATCATCCGCCCGCCCTTGACATGGGCCTAGAATAGATGATCAGTGGAAGAAGTGATGATGGCGTGAGGGGGAATTGACAAGGCGATTTTACTAATTTCAGGGCTGAGTGTGGCATATGCCTGAGGACCAACAAGGCGTGTGGCCCTATTTGGGACCACAAATTGTAAGATGGGGTTGGAGTCATAGGCTGCTAAACTGACCATCAGCTCCTGGTGGAGCACCGCAGGGAGAGGAGGTGGGTGGTCAAACTAGTGAACTGAACCACCAAAGTGGTATCCTCTGGGAGCCAGGTCTGAATTGTGGGAAGAGGGGTACCCTGGAAAACCAGGGGCACAGTTGCTGCAGTGGCAGCGTCAGCTTCATGGGTAAAGCTGAGCTCAAAATGCCCCTTATAGGGGCGGAAATCAATAAAACCAACAGGAGTCATCACCGCCTGAGCCATTTTAATAATGGCTTAGTTGTGATAAGGGAAAAGGTTCTCATAATCGACCCTAAGGCTGAAATGCATGTTGCTCCGGGAGCACCAGGGGCCAATGAGGCACTGCTTAGGTGTGAGCAAGGTGGGCGTCAAGATCCTTGGGAGGAATAAATTGTCCCAAGGGTTTGGTGTGACTTGGCAAGCCAGTTCAAGCACATTTTCCCGTCAGATGGAAAATGGTGGGGGGAGTTTTCCCACTTCCCCGCACTGGAGAAGCCAGCAGGGAATCCAAGAACATTGGAGCAAAACTATGGTGGGCGATCAAAATTTACTTTTCTGTAAGATTTTCTCAGAAAGTTACACTGAGCAGAAAGAGAGTATAAGTAGCATTGAAATTTAGCTTACAAAGGTTCTACAATGAAACACGCATCTACACTAAATTAGAATAATGTTTACACAGAGATGGCTCTCACTTGAGTGGCGTTGTTTATAGTGTAAATTAATGTCATAATTTACTCAACTAAAATCTATAAAAAAGTATGATATAAATATTTTATTAAAAACTGGGTATCTTTTATTTTCCCACTTCACTGATGGAACCTCTATTTAAAATCCAATTTTTGGCACTTAATCAGATGGCTAAATTTAGAGTCGTAAATAAAGTCTTTTT